>CM052551.1:43822063-43845590 GCA_028533065.1 Trachops cirrhosus | reverse complement strand
ACCCAACACCCGCACCCAGCTGGCTGCTTGGAGCACGAGAAACAACCGCGGCCAGAGGCGTCTTGACCCCAGACCCTCTCTCTCCTCCTCTATCTCTCCACCACCGTTTCCCTTCATCTCTGTCTGTCTCCTGTTTCTGTCTCTCTCTCTCTCACTCTGTCCATTTTACTGCTCATTGCCCAGGCCCCCTCTTCTCCCCTTCCCATCACTGTGCCATTCAAGGCTTAATCTGGGTACTGGAGACAGCGGGTCTCTCTCTGATCTGCCAAAAAATGAGCGCCTGCCAAACCAGCAGTCTTCTTCCTCGGTGCCCCCGATCCCCTGACTGGGGTCCTCGGCTACAGTCTGCAGGTCACGGATGGGGACCAGGTCGCAGCCGGCGTGACCCTCAGCGGGTCACGGTGCCGTACGTGCACGAATACGCAGCACTTTTTGAAGAAAGCAGCGGCACTTTTAAGAATGGCATGACTTTCCAAGCGGGTGAGGCCTGCTGTCAGCCTTGAAGAAACTCGGCGAGCCCCTCCTTGACTGAAACCGGAGCTGGAGCAGTGCCACCAAGCTTCACCTCCTCGCACTGTCCCCCTCTGGCCTTCTGCTCAGCCACCCGCCTCCTCCCCGGGCCCTGGGGACTTTGCTCTGGCTGTCTCCTCAGTGGCAGCCCTGTCCTCCTGATATCTACGTGCTAACACCCTTGTTCCTTCACATCTTTGCTCAAACGTCAACTTCTCAACCGAGCCTGTGACAGTTCTGCTTATGACAGGAACCATGCCCCTCCTAGTGCCACCCATGCCATGCCCGTGACTCTTCTGACACAGCCCTTGCCGCCTGACCCAACCCTCCACTTCCTCTTCTTCCTGTCCCCGTCCCTGGGCCAGAACACGGGTGCCTGAGCTTCCCAAGTGCCCAGGGCCCCTTGAGGTGGCTGCTAAGTCCTCGTCTGGACCGGGGCCGCAGCCCCTGTGTGCAGCATGGAGCCGCTCACCAGGCCGGGTCAGCAGCCCCCGCTTCCCGGGTTCATCCACCAGTCACACCCTCCAGCCCTGGGGACCTGACTCGCAGTGAGCCTCCTGGGTTCTTGGGGTTCCGGTTGGAAGGGGCGGTCAGAGCAGCTGGGAAGGGCTTCCCGGGACAGGCAGTGGCCGAGGGACCCCAGCCTGCTCCCAGTGTGAGTTCTGCACACCCACGGGACCTGGGGTGCCCTGGGTGATGTCACCTTGCAGAACCGCTATCCCCGCACATGCCCCCCAGTCCTACGAGCCTCACTCGGGGGTCTCTGAAGATTCAGCCGCGGAGGGGACGGAGGATCTGAGACAACAGAACCGAGCCTCGCAGCGGAGGGGTCTGGACTCAGAATAGAGCGAGGGGGCGGGGCGAGCGCCAGACGCCCGGCCCCTCCCCCCACCGTAAGCGGGGGATTTTCAGTCCGTCCGCGGGAACAGTAAAGCCGGCCTGTCTCCCTTCCAGCGACCTGAGATTCAAGTCCAACGATGCATATGGAAATGTTCCGAAAAGAATAAAGAGCTTTTCTAGGATAAGAAGTGCTGTTCGTTCCAGATGGGGAGGCGGGGGAGATACCTGAGCGGTCATTCGTATAGGCTGTTCTTGTAAACCCTGATGGTCTAAAAAATAAATAAGGAGCAGACCGGCCTGCCCTCCCCAGAGCCTGGGAGGGAGCCCCGTCCAGCGTCGCAGGCCGCCCTGTCTGTGGCTCCACCGGCCTCTCCGTCGGGGGCTTGATCTGATGGGACAAGCCGCTTGGCCGGGCACCCACCTGCTGCCACCGCCCCTCGAGTGGCCTGGCCCCGTCCACACTGCGCGGTCATGGGTGAAGCCCCTTCCCTCCAGAGCTCCCTGGGCCCCACCGAGAGGCGAAGGGAAGTGGGGTGCACAGTCTTGGTTTGTTCGGAACCTGACTGAGGCTCGTAGAAAAAGTGGGAGAGCCCTCCTCTTTGCCGGGCCTCTCCGCTGTGCCCGGGGCCCGCATGAGCTCTTCATACGCCTGCCTCTCTCTAAGCAGGGGCGTCCAAACTTTCGGCGTCTCTGGGCCACACTGGAGGAAGAAGAGTTGTCTTGGGCCACACGTTAAATACACGGTGACACGGAATCACAAAGGAAATCTCATCATGTTTTGAGTACATTTACGATGCGGGGTTGGGCCGCCTTCACTGCGTCCCGGGCAGCATGCAGCCGGCACTACCCGCCCCTCGCCAGGCTAAGGTGTTATTATTGTAGGAAGGAGAGAACCGGGCTCGCTCAGACCCCTCCCCTCCGCTGTGTGCCCCTGGGTGAGTGCTTTCAACGTCTCCCTTCCGCCCCCTCAGCTACGAAGGGGTGTAGCTGATGATAAGTTTGTCCCTCATGGGGGTTGTGAGGACCGATGAAACCCCAGAACTGGAAAACGGGACCGGCAAGCGAGGAGTCGCTACGCTGCCTTTGGAGGAGCAGCTTCACCTGGCGACTCCCTCGCTCCAGAACCTCCCGGGAGTCACTCTTCCAGACCCAGGGGAGGGCCCGGCCTCCCAGCTCCGCCCCCTGTGCCCTGACGCCCCGCCCCCACCCAGCTAGCCTTCTCTGGGCCCTGGCGAATGGCACGTCTGAAATGCTTTCCTTCCACCCCTCTGGCCGTCGGGCTCTCTCCCCACGGCCCCCATGGCCCTAGCCGCCGAGCCACATGGCTTCCGTGGGCTGCCTGGCGTGGTGCCGACGTTCTGCTGCTGTTTCATAACCTCGGGCGCGTCTCTTTGAGGGCCATCGAGAGCCGAGCTCAGGGCTCTCACGTCGTCGGATGTCCTCCCAGGACTCCTTGTGGCACTTGGGACCCACGAGCTGAACGCTCAGAAGACGTCGCCGATGGAAGGGTGCAGGCGTCGGGCGCTGGCCTCTGCCTTCCCGCGTGGCGGCAGGTCACGGCAAGGTGGGCAGCCCCCTCCCTGGGAGCACACCCGGCCTGAGCCTCCGCCCCTCCTGTCTGTCCTGCCCCACGGCCTGTCCTTGCCTGTCCTTGCCGGGCCGGCTCCGGGTCCGAGGACGCCGACTTCAGCCGTCCTGCCGCCTGGGCGCGGCTTTCCCAGGCGGGTCCGGGCGCCGGGCTGTGTCCGGCTCGCCTCCCCAGAGCCCTGAGAAGAGAGTCCAGGTGCCCCCTGGGCCCGAGGAGGCACTCAGCTCCTGGGCTCCGCCGGGACGGGCCTGGAGCTCAAAGAAGGGCCGGCCGAAAGCGGCAAACCCGTGGGTGCTCCAAGTTCCTCAGGTCCTTCTCCTTCTTCAGCACGAAGGGGAACAGGTGCCCATGCGGGGAGAAGTGCCGCTGGGCATGTTCCCTGGTCTCTCAGAGGCCCGGTTTCCCGACGCCTCGCAAACCTCGGGCGACGGAGACAGGAATGACTGGTGGTGGAGAGCGCGGCCGGCAGGCCCGTCTCCAGGGCTCTCCCCCAGCCGTGTGCTGTCCAGGTCTCCGCTCGGTGACCCCTGCTTCTCGGGACCGTCCTCCGCCACACCCCAGGGACGTCCCTGAGCCCTGTGCCCGTCCCTCCCAGCACCGCTGACGATCTGTGATGACTTTAACTGCACACGCGTCCTGTCTGTCCCCTCCTGGAATGTGAGCCCTGGGAGGGCAGAGGACAGGTGGGTCCTGTTCACCACTGTCCCCAACTCCCAGAACAATGCCGGGCACCCGGCATTAGTGAACTGGGCCTCGTTCCTCAGAAAATGGCCCGTGGTCAGTCACGGGCAGGGACATCAGGGTCCACGCGTGACCCCGAGCAAGCTCCTCCGTGTTTCACGCAGAAAAAGAACGTGATGGCAAGAAGAGGCTCCTACGACACAAAACCTCTTCCTTCGGAAAGAGGAGGACCCGAGGGTGGGGGTGGGGACAGTGCTGGGGCCCTTTCCATCAGAAGCAGCTGAACAGATGCCCCTTCTCCCTGGTGTTGGGGGGTCCCTGCCTCAGCAGCTGGACACCTGACTCTCCCCACCAGGGGACGAGCCTGGGCTTCCCGCCGGACAGCTGGACAGTTGCAGGGGGGGGGCATTTCTGGGGACAGCAGCCCAGGCTGGCCCCCTTCCTGGGCCCACCCCTCCTCCCCACTGCTCAGGGAGCGCCAGAGGCCACACCTGGGTGTGTGGTGGTCACGGTCGAGGTCGGTAAGAGCTGTGGCCTTTCCGCCCAGTGCATATGCAGGGACGAGGGACAGGAGTGTGTGTGGGACAGGACAGGGAGGCTTGTTAACAACTGTTCTTTGCGGGAAGGAGAGTGTGGGAGGAGAAGAGAGGAGAGAGACTGAGGGGAAGGGGAGGGGCGGTGGAGAAGGGCAGAGGGGGGATGGAGCAGAGGTTGGAAGGGGCACAGAAAGCAGGGAGGGGGTCGTGGGGAAATGCGGGAATGCGGGGTGCAGAGAGGCAGGCACCTGAGGGAGCCCGGGGCGCCCCGGTGTGGTGGGAGGACTCCTCCGAGACTTCCTCCATTGCTTTCATCAGCACCCGACCTTCAGGGGTGAAGTGACAACTGTGGGGGGGCCGGAGGGAGCGGGGGAGGGGAGAGTGGGGGCTGGTGAACGGATGGGGTTTCTCTGTTCTTTCTCTCCGTGAACCAGTTTGGGCTGAGTGCGCACGGGGGCTCTTCAGTCCTGGGGGAGGAGGCCCCAGGAGAGCTGGGCCTCCAGTCTGGGCGGGCGGGGCGCGAGGGTTGGGTGCGCGTCTGGAAAGCAGATGAATTTTATCTTCCGAGCTGCTGGAGCAGGTCCCGCCCGTTACGTTAAAGTTTAGGAAGAGGCAGGACGACAGCCACCAAGTGGCACGTCAAGTCCGTGGTGTGTCCGCCGCTGCCGTGCATGCGTGGGGGGAGGTGGCTGGAATCCCAGACCTGTAAGGTCCAACGATCTCCGCGGAGCGGTTCAGGCCATTACGCTAAGTGCGCACGGGGCGGTTGGCTGTTTGCTGTAATCACTTTGGACTCATCGGGAGGGCGCATGGATCTCTTCCAGCGCGTCTAGTGTTGTGGCGGCGTCAGCGGAAGCCTCCGCTCTCCTCCCTCCTCTCCGCGCCCCTCCTTCCTTCCCAAGGCTTCCTTCTCAAAAGCAAGCAGCCTTCTCTCCGCCGGCCCGAGGGGCCGCACGCTCCCCGCTCCACATCATGGCCACTTGCTCTCCAAGCAAAGTGCGATTTCCCGCGTCTTCACACCCCTGCGTGCGCGCACACACGGCCTCTGTGTTCCACAGTGTGCTCTTACTGTACCCCGGGAGCAGAGACAACGGGCCACTATAGTCCCGCGAGACCCTAGGGCAGGGAGGCCACCGCCGGTCCCGCCAGAGACATTGTCCCCATTGAGGCTGCTCTGCGGCTCCCGGCGGCTCACAATCCCAACCTTTGTGACCACCGAAGAATCGAGGCCTGTGCCCGTGCACTCGGACCCCACCCGGCGGGCCCCAAAGGTCACGGGTGGTGATGTCACGGAACAGCCTGTGGTCAGGGAGCCCGTCCTCCCAAGACGCACTGGAAACAGTTGGTGGACACCCTGTCCCCACGCTGCCCGGCCTCCCAGCAGCCCGAGCGCCAGCCCTGGAGCATTTCGCCTGCTTGGAGGTGTGGCTCTGGGGCCGGGCCCACGGAGAGCATGCGGCATCCAGTCTCATCTCTGCCCTCCTGGCGTCCACCTGGCAGACACTGGGGACTGAGCCTGCTGGACCTTAGTCCCCTCCCCTGAAACTCTGTTCCCTCCACACACACACACACACACACACACAGGCACACACACCATCTCTGCAGGCTGTCAGCCTCGTCCCCGCCCACGCACCCTGGAAGGCACCGGAAGTGCCCTTAGCTGGAGGCCACGCCCACCTCCCTGGAAGTCAGGGGCGGCAGGACTCCAGGTAACAGAGAGGGGATCCCAAAGAAGACAACAAAATGGAAGTGAAAGCGGCGTTTACCGAGCACCACCGTGTGTCTGGGAACGTGCCCCGTGTCACTCCCAGGAGGGTCTCGGCCCCCCCAGGAGGAGCTGCCTCGGGGCCTCTGGGCGCTGCGGGGGCGGAGGCAGGTGCCGGGTCAGACCCGTGTGCGCCCGTCCACAACCAGGACCGGCCCAGGCTGGGCCCTTTGCACCGTCCGGAGGCTTAGGAACCCTAGCAGTGACTCCGGAAGGCTGGAGTCTGTGTGTGAGTGTATCTGTGTGAGTGTGTCTGTGTGACTGTGTGTCTCTGTGGTAGTGTGTGTCTGTGAGGGTGTGTGAGCCTGTATGCGTGTCCGTGTGTCTCTGAGTGTGTATGTGTGTGTGTTCTATCTCTGTGCACGTGTGTGTGTGTGTGCACCTGTGCGTGTGTGTCCGTGTGTGATGGTTTAAAGAACCCGGGGCCCTGGTGACGGGCGAGCTGCTGGCCCGAGTGGCACTTTTCTTCGGCAGCCTCCTGCCGGACCCACGTGTCCCCTCTTCCCGGAACCTGGCCTTTCCACCCCACTGCCCGAGGTCTCGCTGCAGTTCCACTCCCGGCCACCCCGCCGCCGTGGGGAAGAGTCCGGCTCCCAGCCTGCTCCTGGCCCTCCACCCCGTCCTCCCCTCGGTAGGCCCGCTCCCTCGTCCCCACCCCTGCCACTCCGCAGCTCGTCCCCAGCCTGAGACGCCGAGCGCTGGGACCCCAGCCTTTGCATGGATAGCCCTTCTCCGGACAGATCGCTCCCCCGACTCTTGGTGGTGACCTACGGTCCCCTGAGTCCCGCCGTGTGACACTCCAGTAACCCGACCACACTGTCTTCCTGTACACATACGCAGCCAACCTCGCCTTCCGAGCGCGGCCAGGGCTTCATCTCCGAAAGGTCCCCGTGTTGGAGGCGTGGAGGTTGGCTGGGCTGGAGACAGAGGCTGGGAGACCAGCCGTCCAGGCAGCGTGGCGGCAGACAGGGGCCTGCGGGGGCCGGGGTGGGGGGCTCGGCCGGTTGAGACAGCAGGTGTGGGCCTGAGTGTGTGACTCCAGGGTTAGACAGCGGAGGCCCTCGCTCGCCCGCGGCAGGTTTCGGGGTTTTGCCTACGGCGGGGACTTTTCTAGAAGACCTTCCGAAGACCCTTTCAACCCTGTCACCGATCCCGTTCTAGCTGTGGCGTTCTCCGGGTTGCTCAGAAGACAGAGGCTCCAAAAATAGACAGCCTCATTATTAACGAGGAAATTTCTTTCCGCCTACAGAGTTTTCTGAACGTCAGAAGAGGAGGAAGGCTGAGCGTGTGCTGAAGGTTTTGGGGAGCAGGGGTGTACTGAGTGGCGAGGAGGGTGCAGAGAATGCGAGGCCCAGGGGGTGAGGCCCGGCTAGGTGACGACGCACCCGCTGACCGCCCTGAGGGACAGGAGACCTTTCCGGGTGCGTGGCGCTCCAAGGGAGGTGCCTGTGGGACAGTGAAGCCATCATGTCTCCACGAAGCCATCGTCCCAGCTGCGGGGGGACGGGCGGCGGGGTGCAGGGACTGCGACGCTGTCCCTGCCTGGGGGCCATGCCCGTGTGCTCCCCGCGGCGGCCGGGTGCGCAGCCTCTCACGCTTCACGGTCCTGAAAGTCCCCCTGCGCCACTCAGAAGGCCACCCTGGTGACCAAGGGTCTAGAAAGTCGTGTGAAGAGACAAGCCCAAAGAAGAGAAGAAACGAAAAGTGCTCACACTTTTCCCCTTTTCTAAAGAGGTGATTTCCCTCAGTTGAATCCGAGGCAGGTCCTGTCTGCAAACCTGGATTCGTCCCTCTAGCGCCGCCTTAGAATGACCGAGGAGGTTTCCCTGCCCGTTTCTCGGACGCCAAAAGTCCCGTTCACTCTCCCTGGGTTTCCTGAGTCTTGTCTTCTCCCGGGTGACTTGGTCCACTTTCCCGGGCACTCCCCGCCCGCGCCCCGTCAGCGTGGACGTGCCCAGGGCTTTGCAGGCAAGGCAGAACCCTGGCTCCCGTCACTGGCGTGGGCTGCTGGCCCCTCCACGGAACGATCCCGCACGGCCCCTTGTTCAGGGTAAAAGCGGCGCAGAGACAGCGCGGTTTGACCCGACCCCTGTGAGTGCCCTCTTCTGCAAAGTGGAGGGAGTAGGAGCTGCCGTTTACGGGGCATAGAGGGTCCGTTCTGCAAGGGGCCCTTAGCTCTGGAGACAGGCCGCTGGCCTGAAAACCGGGGTCCGGCTGAGCCCGTTTTGAAGACCTTTCCGGCCCGTACTTCTGCCCGGGCTCTGGCCGGCGCGGGAGCTGGACGAGGGTCGTCCATGAAGCCGTGCTTGCCTGGTCTTGGAATCCCCAGGCCCTCAGCAAGGAGCACTGTGGACGGCCTGCCCTCCGCCTGCAGGGCTGCGCGTAGGCAGGTCCAGATCTCGGCGCCTGGCCTCTTGGGGGGTTCATCGCTAAGGGTCCCCCCGGGAAAGGGTAAGAGGGCCGGTGGGCCCGCTGGTCGACCGCAGGTCCGGCTCCTAGAGTTGAGCCCCTCCCAGTGAGGACGTGTGCAGAGCGTTCGGTCTCGTGGCGCCCCCATCCTCGCGCCGAGGGCTTTCTCGTCTTTTCACAGCCTGCCCGTTTCCGCCACAGATCCGTCATTGTCACAGCGATCAGTCCTGTTTCATTGAGGGGAGCGTTTGAGGCCAGGGACGGTCGCCTGTGCTGTGACGAGCGGCGGCAGGACTTGACCCTGGGTCCCCAGTTGTCCCGGCACACACCCTCTACGCTGGTGCCTGGGACATCCCTGGGATGGGAGAGGACCGGGGTGCTCTGGGATGGTCCAAGGCTCTTGGTGGTACGTCTTCTCGGTGACTTTCCAGGGACGGGAAAATCGGACGGCGAGTGAATGGTCATGGGTGGGAGGGAGGCGGGAGCCGCGGAGGCTGAGTCATTAGCGGGATGAGCGGGTCTGATGTAATTCGGAGTAGATGGCCCTGGGGGCTGTGCCGAGGGGATGCTCAGAGAATCCAGGTTTTCTTTTTACTTTATTTTAGTTATTTTTAGAGAGGGGGAATGGGGGGAGAAAGAGAGAAAGAGAAACATCAGTGTGTGGTTGCCTCTCGTGCACCCCCTACTGGGGACCTGGCCCGCAACCCAGGCATGTGCCCTGACTGGGAATCGAACCGGTGACCCTTTGGTTTGCAGGCTGGCACTCAATCCACTGAGCCACACCAGCCAGGGTGAGAATCCAGGTTTTCAGCTCCAACTGCAGAGCTTTTTCAAGGTGGTGAAGATCCAGGTTTTGTTGGTTTGTTGGCTTGTTTTGAGGTCCCCGAGATACTTGCCTTATAAAATAAAATGGGTGGAGGAACGGGGCAGTGGTTTGCGATGCACTGTAGCAAGATCAAACCTTTCAGACGACTAAAGAAGGTCTTTGTTCAGAACATTTAAATTGTAATGTAATAGGTGACAGGAAAAGGCAGTGGAGAACTCGCAAACTATCGAGAGGCACGCAGAACAGACTAGAAACCACCTTCAAAGCCTGTGACCAGTTCCCCGCTGTCCCATCGCCGCTGTGTCCCAGTCTGGAGAACAATTCTGAAAAAAAAAAAATCCAAAGCTCCTTGAAACTCACATAAAATATTGAAAGGACTGATAGCTCGCCTCTCCTCTTCCCTGCAGGCATGTTCGAGCTTAACTAATGGACGAAGAGAAATCTAGGTTTTCCTAAAAACCAAAGAAATAGAAAAAAAAAACCCAGCTACCCACAATACACCATTCCAACTGTCCCCGCATCCTGGTAGCCTGGGGCCCTTTCAGTTTCCGAGGCTACACCCTCCTCTTCTTCACACCCACGTAGGTCAGTCCTGGCATCAGGGGGGACGTCTGTGTGGCCAAAAAAAAAAAACCACACACAGACGGTCTCACCTGGCCTTTGGGGCACCTGCTCTTTTGCGGGAGGAGCCCGAGCCGGGTGATGAGCGAAGACCAGGGAGGGACTGGTTGTTGTAGTGCCTCGGTCGACACCGGGCACCAACAGATTAAAAAAAGGAAGCACGGTTAGGACAGCTAGGGACCCCCGGAAGAGGAAACTTTTAATAACGAATCATAAGCACATCTGTGAACAGCGTTCTTCTCGTTGAGAAAACCCGAAGCCCTCACAGCGGGCTGGTGGCCCAGAGCCCACCACGTCCGACTCGGAGGCAGAAGCTGGTGGGGACGCAGCGCCCAGTCCGGGGCCTGGAACTCCGAGGGACTCACGAGGCGGGGACCCCCTTCCTGGCCTGTCTTCGTGGCTTCTGTCGCATCAACAACCAGCCCTGTCCTCAGACAGACAGCTGCTGTTTTCAGAGGGCAGTGGCCTTGGGTGGTTCGGAAATCAGCCTTCCGCTTCTCTGAAGTTTGTGTCTAGTTACTGATTTTTTTTTAGAGAGAGAGGGAGAGGAGGAGCAAGTGCCGGGGGAGTGGGTTAAGGGAGAGAGAATTCTTCCAGTTAGCGATGCACTTGTGGGTTGATTCTTGCACGCCCCTGACTGTGGATGGAACACGAGATCTAGGTGTGTCGGGAGGATGTTCTAAGCAGCTGAGCCCCGCGCCCCCCACGCCCCGAGTTTGGACTCTTCACACACGGCGCATGGACTCGCAGCCTCTCCCTGACGGAGGGGCTCACGGCGAACCTCGTCAACCAAGAGGGAGGCCACGCCGAACAGTCCCAAGGGGGTTCGGAGCGTCACCCCTGGCTGAATCTGAGGAAACACGCACGTTTCTGGTTTTTTTGCAAATTCACAGCTCGGTTTTATCCAGAGTTTTGTTCGTGCTTCTACCTTGAAAACGAACAGACAAACAAACAAGCCTTTGGACCTACCGGCTTAAGTCGGGCAGGGGGGTGGGTGGCTAAATTGCATTAGCAGCAGGAAGCTGGAGGGCTGAAGAGCCCCTCCAGGTGGCGGGGCCCAGACAGAAGAGCCCCCCGCCCCCAGGCAGGACCCCAGGATGCTGTTAGCAGGTTCCCTGCGGTGCTGTGTCTGTCTGCTGAGCCGTTCCCCGCCCCTCCCCCATCGGCAGGCTCCCTCCTCTTCTCCCGAGTAATGCCCGTTACCATAGCACCCAGGCCTCCGCAGGATGAAGACGATCTCTGATCTCTTTATTGGGGAGCCCGCCGCTGCTGGGAGTCGGTGTGGAGAGGCCCGGAGACTTGTCAGGGGTCGGGACGACTCTGTCGGGTCGGAGGGTGTGGCCCTCACGCTGGGGGTCCTGGGCGGTTTCCGGGGACTGAGACCCCCAGCCACATCTCCTCTGCCATCGTGCACTTGGAGTGGCCATGCGTGCTGTCCCACGTCACACTGCGCAGGGCGCTTTCAGGTCCACGCCTTCTCTCAGTCCTCACGGCATCGCCCTGCACTCCGAGTGTGGGGCTCACTTCAAAGGCCGAGGACGCTGGAAGGGACAGTTACTCAGGACGCTGGAAGGGGATCAGGGCCACGCAGTTACTCAGAGGCCGCGCTGGGCTGTCCAGCGGCCCCTCTGGTGTCTCCACGGCCACATCTGTCATCACAGACACACAGACAGAGGGACAGGCACACAGAATGAATTCTATGCCTTAGGCAGAATGGGTGCTCAGTCATTATGTGTTCATTTACTGGACTAAATGTGTCTGCTTTTGAATCAAATGCGATGCCACTGACCCCCAGCACTGGCCTTGCATTGCTTCCCCAGTAGACAGCCTCTTCCCCTCCCTCCCCTCCTCCCTCCCTCCTCTCCTCCCCTTTCCTCCTCTTTGAGCACCTCCTACGGACACGGCCCTGCTGGGGGTGCCGACGGTCAGGGGTGGGCGACCGCCAGGCCGCACACACTCGGAGTGTGATCGACATCCTCCATCCGCGCACACCCAGTCTCCTGCCTGCCGGCGGCGGCCCAGGACTCAGGGGTGGGTGCCCGAGACATGGGCCCTGCGCTCGAGGGGCTCTCTGCCTGTAGGGGGCCCGGTGTGGGGCACACGTTGGACAGTTATTGTAGCTGTGCGGAGGGCTGGAGAGAGGAGGGGCTTACGTGCAGTGGAGCGTCCAGACGGAGAAGTTCTGGCCCTGGCTGGGGTGGGGGGAGGGGGCGTGGCCTGGGGTGCTTCCTAAGGAAGAGCGGTTGATCCAGACAGACAGGAAACCGAGGTCCCTGCCTCATCAGGACGGGGCGGGCCCTGCCTGGAGGCTGAGAAGACAGCGGGGGTTGAGAAGTGAAGGCACTCGGGCTGGGTTCTCAGGAGCACGAGTGCAGTCGTGTTTTGTGGGTTTGCTTCAGCGGACCAGAAGGGACGGGCCCTCAGGGCTGGGGGGTGGGGTGGGGGTTCAGAGCAGGGACAGGCGCAGAGAGACACCCAGAGAAGGGTGGGGAGGAGCAAGACGGGAAGAGGCTGAAGCTGCCCAGCGGGGGGTCGGGGAGGTGCATTTAGGGTAAGCCGGGATTCAGCTACCCGGGACGGGCAGCGGGGAAGACTGCGGTCCAGAAAAGTGAGGCGGCGTGGGCAAAAGCAAAGGCGTGCGTGGGGTGTGCTTGGGAGTGAGTCCACCTCGAGCTTTTCCGGGGCTGGGAGTGGACTGGGTCTGGGGAGGGCTGATGGGCTTGATGAAGTGGAAGGGGACCTGTGTGGACACCTGTGTGGGCAACGGGGGAGCTGTCAGCGTCCCGTCAGAGCTGCACAGGGTCAGGACTCGCCGGCCAGGGTGCGGGTGCACAGGCGGGTGGGGGTTTGGGGGGGTAGGCGGCTGTGGCCCCTCTCGTGGCTGCCCCCCCACTTCGCTCATGCATCTTCCTGGTCTACCGCCGGCCAGCTGATCGGTCAATGGAAGTTTTGGTTCGCAGGCCGGTGCTCAATCCTCTGAGCCAATCAATGGAAGTTTTCAAACAGCCCGCGCCCACCCTCCCTCCCTCGGAAGAGTGTGACTGGTTTTAGAGACCGGTGTTCGGTCGGACCCCTGCCTGACGTGCAGAGGGCTCATCCCGGCCCCTCGGACAGCGAGAATGGTGGATATTCAAGAAAGTCGTGTTGGGTCCATTGAATCTCCTCCCTTTTTGCTTTAGCTTTTGGGGGCCGTGGGTTCTCAGGGGCTGCGTCCCCTTCTGGGATCTCAAGGGGATGTCCTCTCTGATGTTGCAGCTGTCCAGCCTGGGGTGAGGCCTGCGCAGGACCGGGAATGACCGCCAGGCCGGGCAGAGACAGGAGGGGTGGCGTCAGCCCCCCACGCATGGAGGCTGGGATTTGGCGCCGGAAAGGCTGCGGTCCCTGAATATCTGGGCCCCGGGCCGGCTGGTGTGTCTGAAATGCCACGTGGAGAGGTTCGTGCTGCTTCAGAAATAGCAAGGGGTCCCTCACAGCTGCTCCCGGAGGAAGTCTGGGGCAGCCTGAGAGCTCCGCACCGGGAACTGCTTCCCGCTGCCCCCAGCTCACCCCCCATCCCGATCCTCAAGCCCTGCCCCGTCCTCGCGGACCCGGACGCCTTGGCCGGGTGGTGCCTCTCCACTGGGCCCTCTGTGTGCGAGCACTCCGAGCTAGTCCTCGTCTCCTGGGCCTCCTCGCTCCTGGTGAACACTTTCCGAGCCCCGTCGCCGCAGGCCAGCACCCGCTCGCCGCCACACGCAGCCCCTTGTCCAGAACCTTCCCCTGACCAGCGCCTGGCCTCCTGCTTGCCAGGGACAGAGGTCCGGGCAGTTCAAGGGCCGAGGCCCCAAGGTCAAGCGTGCTGGGTAAGTGTGGCCCCTAAGCTCGACCGCACTGGGGACCTCGGTCAGGCCGTGGAGAGACGTGAACACCAACCGCCTCCCAGAGCAACCAGGAGGCGTGTTCTGCCCCCACGGTCCCGACGCGGGGGGTTCAGGCAGGACCTGGAACCTCTGTGTTCAGCAAGCCCCCCAGAGGAGACTGAGGCGCACGGTGCCCGGGCCTTTTGAGCCCCCCTGCGGCAGGGGGCCTGTCTCAGAGCCCGGCTCCCTCTGCTGCTGATTCTCTCGAGGTGTGTGCTGTGGTTGATACCGGCTGCGCTGGTTCCGGTGTCTCTCCTACGGCTCACATAATACACAGCCTAGAAATCTCTCAGTCTGTCTGACCTCAGTAAACAAACATCCCGTCTTCACGACCCTCCCGGTACCGCCCCCAGCCCCGCCTCTGATCACCTGTGTCTCCACTCTTAGGTATTTCTGTTCGTTTCCGCACCTGGGCACAGTTGCCCAGATGCTGGTGTGAAAGCAGCTCTCCCTTAGCTGTTTCCACGGTGAAATGCTTTCGGCCTTTTGGGGTGTGCTACCTGGAAATGGGGTGGTCGTACAGTGTCTGGCTTTGTGCCGCGAGACAGCTGCATCCTGGCCGAACACCAGGAAGGCTCTCCCCTCGGGAGAGGAAACTGCAGCCGGGCAAATTCTCACGTCCGCGTAGCCACCTCCCTCTGTCTGCAGCCTCCTTGGGTTTGGCTTTTAACGCAGTTTCATAGCTGTTGGTGCATGAGCTGGAAAGCGCTGTGTCGACGGCCAGGCGTTGCCGGCGTGGGGAATGTCACGTCTGCGTTTGCCAGAATCGCAGGAACTTTCTATGGCCGGGTGCCTGGGAGCAGACCCGGGCAGGCGGTGTAGCCGGAGTCCTCAGTGGCTTCCACATGCTTTGCTCAGGGGACCTTTGTGACAAAGGGGGACAGAGCATGGCCTTTACTACCCCACAGAGCCCCTGCCCAGGACCCAGTCAAATGGAACGGACACTTGCCCTGCTGTAAATAGAGCTCACAAGTGCGGAGGCCCCGGGCTGCGCCGAGGTTAGCGCCTGGGCTCCTGCGTCCCTCTCGGCCCCGCCCTCCTCAGCTGCCGGCCGGATAATCTGCCTCCCGCAGTCGCTGGGGGTATATTTAGAGCCTTCCCCCCACCCCCGCTCGATGGACTGGGACCTGAAAATAGATCTCCTGGACTGTGTGCAAGTGGGTCGAGGCCTCAGCTCCCCACCTGCCTACAGCCAGCGGCCAGCTCGGTGTGCGTGTGTCCAGCAGCGTCCCAGGGACAGTGGCCCGGACTCGGGGGCTGGGCTCCACTCCAGCATTGCTTCCTCTGTCCTCGGGACTTGCACAGGCCTCCCTGAGGTCGAGCGGTGACACCCACCTCTTCGGCTGGGGCGCCTTGGATCTGGGCCCAGTCTGGAGGAGAGTGTTCGCACGGCTGGCCTCTCTCTGGAAGGGACCAGACTGTCCCTTGGGGCTCGGGCCTGTCCGTCCCTCAGTGGGTCACGGTTGCTCTGCACCCTGAGAGCTCCCACGGGCTCTGCGGCGGTGGCTGAGTTGTCGTGTGAAGTTTAAGGCAGCTATGATTTACCCCTGGACTCATCCCAGCGAAGCGAGGGAAGCCTGCGCTGTTCCTGGTGGTGGTCCCAGCGTCCGCTCGGCAAGCTACTGCCTGGGAAGCGCACGCCGGATTCTTCGGTAAAGCAGAGGGAATCAGCGGTTGTCCCTACCCTCAAGAAAAATGTTCCAGCGTCGTGGTGACCAGTGACAACACTGGGTTGGCCAAGAAGTCCGTTTAGTTTTTCCGTAAAATAAAAGACACAAATTTTCACTTTCACCAATAACCTGATTGATTTGGATCATTTGAGTATGTGGTATAACATTGATTGTTCTCAATTAATATCTTGATTTGATCGCTGTCAACTTCCACTGGTCCACCCGACTGCGGAGCATCGTCCAGTGAGAAACCTCCAGCACGAAACTTCGCAAACCGCTTCTTACACGTTCGATCTGTTACGGCACCTTCTCCATGCACTGCACCAACTCTTTTTTGGGGGAGGGGGGGCATTTCAGTTGCGTTTTTGCCTTTCTTGAAATAAGAAAGCATACTATGCTGAAAATGTGTGTTTTCTTCCATCTTCAGTATTAAAATGACTACACAGAAATTCACCGGTTTGTTTTTATTTTGAATGCACACTGATAGGACGGCTGTCACAGTACAGTCTAACAAAATTGTTTTGAAGGAAGTGACAGACCAGGAAGCGCTACTAGAACCGTCGCGTGGAAAAAACCAACCCGACTTCTGGGCCAGCCCAGCACAGAGGGAAACTGAGCTCATGCCCTCATGGTGTTCAAGAGTCTTTTCCGGGGGGCAGTGGCGGCTCTCACTCTCAGCGGGGCACATGGACAGGGGAACGAGCCCAAGGTGAGCGGCACCTCTGATGGGAGCCTGTCGTGCCGAGGGCCCGCGCACCCGAAGTAAGTGTGCCCGGGGTCCTCCCGGCCGCTGGCCTCCCCGCCGTGTCTCCCGCAGGGAAGAGCTTCTGGGGTTCGTGAACCCCGACTGTGAGCGTGGGCAGATGCACCCAGCGGGTCTCATTGGTCCCTGGGGATCATCCTGGGAAGCGGTTTCTTGTTTTCGGCTTCTCGTTGTGGGAAGGTTCTCTTTCCTGAAGGCAAGAGTCCCCCAGATCGGCACCTCAGAATCGCGTGGGGTTCCTTTACCTCTTCCGAAACCCAGACTTGCCCCCCGCCGCCCCGACCAACTGAATCACCTCTGGAAGGGACTAAGGCCTCTGCCGTTGGTGCAGACAAGTTTGGGGGCCGGTCCCTTAGGGTGGAGCCACTGGTGACTCGACAGTCAGCTCTGACATGAACATCACCGGCTGCAGAGCCACGGGTGGTGGCACCTTGCACGCAAAGTGGGTGCCTTTGGACACGTTGAAGGCCTTTTGGGGACGGGGCCCCATTTCCTGAGGGCAGAGGCAGTTCTCACGCAGTCAGCGGGCACAATTCCGGAACCGTCCGTGTCTCCGAGGACCTCAGCCACCCAGACGGACGTGCTGTGCCGCCACCAGTGAGGAGCCGTGACGCCGGGGGCGGGGCCCGTGGACGTGGCACCTGGGCCGTGCACTGTGCTGGCACCTGGGGACTTCGCGTCCTCGCGGGCTGGCGTCGGGCGATTCTCTACTCCCCGGTCAGTCTCATCCACCAGACTTCTGCTCTGCGCTGGACTCCGGTGTGAAGGCCGTCGGGGCAACAAAGATGCCGCCGGCCCGGGGGCCCCTCACCCGGGGTTTGCTGTCCAGTGAGGGCTCTCGGGGCGTCTGTGATAACAGTGCACGGAGGGGCGTGTTGAGAGGCCCAGGCGCGGCCGAGGGGCCTGGACAGAGTGCTCCCCCCCGAGGTGCCCTGCCGGCCCCCGGGGACCGGCCTCGGGGACCGCGTCGTACCGGGCAGCGAGCAGGGCAGCGAGCAGAAGGGCGGCTCTCCTGAGAAGAGCAGATTGAACACAGGCGTGAGGATGGGTCAGGGCCTGGGTGTCGGCTGTGGGAAGTGGCGCGCCGCCTGTGACAGGGCCGGGAGCGAGGGTCCCCGCAGCCCAGGTCGACGGGGCGTGCTGAGCACCGGCTCACGGCCGAGGCCACAGCGCGTGGGGCTTCCGAAGGCCACGTCTTCCGAAGGGGAGGCCTGAACGTCCCCCCGCCACCCCGGCCTCTCCAGCGCAGTGGGCTCCCTCCCCCGGGCTGTGCGACTCTCTGTGTCTGGGCCTGGTCCTCGCTCCCCGGCTCAGCCCTCCTCACCCTCAGACCCCAGTGTCACTGTCACTTCCTCTAAGGAGTCCGCCCTGGCCCTTCCTTCACCTTGGATTCCCTGCTACGGTGTCTCACCCCCCCGCTCCCCTCCCCCCCGTGGTTTCCCTTCGTAGCCCCCATCCCGGTCCGTGCCAACGGGCTTGCCGCCGCTCTCCTCTGCCCGACCGCGCACGGCCCTGTGCTCAGGGACTCCACGCGCCTGCTCCCTCAGTCTGTCCCCTACGACTGGCACGCAAACAGGTCTCCTAAGTGTTGGCTGAATGACAATTGAATACATGAATGCCAGACCAAAAAAAAAACACAGACCACCCACACACACGTAACAGAAACATATTATTAATAAGAGAAGGATCGTTGTTCGGTGAGAGGCTTCTTGGCTGAGACTCAGAGCTGGGTTTTCACGGCCATTTCTGTCACTTTTGAGCTGAGAGAGACGGAGATCTGAGGTCGAACTTTTGGAGTGGCTGTTTTTCCCTCTCTGGGTTCATAGCCGAGGGTCTCAAATCCCTCATTTGTAATATCGGGGAAATACAGTCTGTCCTACTACACTTAATACTGGGGAAGACCCATCCAAACTATATACTGTTACACAAACACTCAAATATTAATCTGGATCAACAGCATGGTGATATTTGCATCTAAATTTTCCATCTCATGCCCATTGGCAAGAACCAAATAAGGTGACTTTGTATTTCATTCCCGTTTGCTGCAAAAGACTATTTTCTATCGCCGCTGGGCAAAAGCCAAAGAACAAAGCCACGAGCAAGACGGTGGGGAAGCCGTGCTCTCTCGCCACGGGCTGGACACAAGGTACCAGGCCGACTCTGAGTCAGACGCCGCAGCGAAAACGCTCACCTTCTGTGTCTCCCCAGAGGCCCGGGCGGCTTCAGAGAAAGCGGAGCCTGTCGTTAAGGAGGGCCGGGTCTTCCAGGGCCCCGCTCCGCGTCCTGCTGAACGAATCTGCTAATTCCCACTCTGAACCCTGAGGATTTGGCCGTTTGTTTGACGTCCAAGTAAGGACTCGGGGACAGCTGGAGACACTGGAGTGGCTGAAGTCAGCGGGGCTGTCTGGGAAGGGCTTATGAGAGGATCACGTTGTTATGCCAACAGTGGTCTGGGACAAGACACGGTGGTGCCATGCAAAACACGTGGATTAAAAACAAAAGCCGTGTTCCTATGTCTTGCCGTTCAGACCAAGTTCATGGCCTGTTAAGGGGCGTGAGACCATATGGAAGGTATCGCAAGGAAAGCTTTAGTAGAAGCATACCAAGCATTTTCTATTAAAAAATATTTATTGAGCACCTACTAGTGTTTCTACATGTACTAGCATGTATGTGGGAGAACAATTTCTGTGCAGACGCAGGCGGGACAAGGTCAATGGCATGAGCAATGAACCAGAAGGTGGAATGAACAAACCATGCTCCCTCCGTGAGCAAAGTCTCCAGACCGGAAGGGACCGTCCGAGAAAGGGAAGAGAAAAAGCAAGAAAGTATTCCTTCCTTGTATCAGTATAGAACTAGAACTTCACAGTATAAAGCAAACAAAAGCCCCAAACCCACCCAAAACAAAACACGTGCAGCATTATCACTGCACCACGAAAGCAAAACAAAACCCAGCAACCTCAGTGAGGTCGAGGCGCGGGTGTTTCCCTGGAGAGCGAGTGAGCTGGCCAGGGCGCAGGGCCGGGGTGGAGCTGTGGGCGCGTGGGCCTGGTGGCGGCTGTCCCAGGGTGCTTGCCAGAGAGGTCACTCGGGAGGCCTCCCCACACCAGGTCGAGGAGTCCGGCCTTCTTTCTGTGAAGAAGGCACCCACCCCAGCGAAAACAGGAAGGCAGATGCCACCTCCAGCCTCCGATGGGTCCACATGATGTTGACCTTGGGCAAGGCTCTGGACAGACTTAGAGAGGGTGGTTGGGGGGCTTGGAAGACCCCGGCCAGCGGCCAAGTGCACTGGAGCCACTTGCTCCCTCCCCCACCAGGCGTAGGACAGAAAACACGGCTTGTGCTTCAGTGAGGACTGTTTCCGAGACCCCCCGGGAGAAAACGGACCGCTGTGGAGTGGGTGCTGGGCGAATTTGCGTTGAATTTAAAGTCGAAGGGGCCTCAGACCTCGTCCAGCCCCGCTCCGTCATTCACGATGGAGCGCACAGAGGCTAGGAGCACGCATCCTCCTCCTCGAATGGGGTGGAGGATGTGTAGAAAAGGGCGGAACCTGGGAGGGGTGGTCGTGGAGTTTCTTTTATGTGAGTTTACACACTGGGCTGATGCTCCTGACTGTCTTCCCGCCCTGTTTCCTTCGTTTTTGTCCTGGGTTCTCCTCACGTGGGGTCTTGATTTTCTCCCCTGGGGCTCTGATGTGGCTCACCTCCCTGGCTCTCTCTGGCCTTGGCTGTATCAGGAGAAGCCCTGGGTCCTTGTTCCAGCCCCTCAGGGCTCAGCCCCTCGGGGGGTGCTGATGGCACCCCCAGTGCCTTGCCAGCACACACCAGGGGGAGAAGATTTGCACCCTATCTGGAGTATCGCGGCCGTGAGAACAGCTCTGTAAATTCAAGTCCACCGTAGAGAGAGGATGGGCCATGAATGCATCGGACACTCGGCGATACATGGCATGATGGCGAGAGGTGAGAGTGCTTAGGGACCCGGCGCTGCGGGCCTGGGGGTTTGTGTCTGAGTTTGCCAAAGACCCCACGGTGACGACCCCCGCAGGCTTCTCTTGTGTGGCCCCAGGACGTTGCCTAAAATCTGTGGGCTGAAGCTCTCGGGAGAAGGGGCAGACTCAGCTCAATCAAAAACATTTTCATGGTCAGAACTGTCCAGAAGTGGAATGGTATAGTAGTGAGCTCCCCGTTGTTGGGGGTATTCAAGTATAGGCAGAGCAGCAGCTTGTCAGGATAGCAGTATCACAGACCCAGACATCCAAGGGGAACCTGGACTCTGATCTGTGGGTCGGTTCCACCTATGAGAGTGTCTGTGTCAGGGAGGACGCCAGGATGCTTTGCCAGGGGGACGTAGGTGAGGGCACACTGGCCTTGGGAAGGTCAGTGAGGGACCCTTGCACGGGGCCAGCATGCCCTCCCTGCCTGTGAGGTGGGCCTGGCCCCCGGCTACCCCGGTCAGCCTTGCCCTCTGAGAGCCACGTGGCTCCGGCCAGCGCAGGAGTGCCCACTGGACCCCAGGGCTGCCCCACTGTAGTTTCCGTCGCTGGGGATCTGTTTGTCCTCTCCACGTCCCCACCTCCCACGGCCGGTCCCAGATCCAACAGCAAGTGTGTCGGACAGAGGGCAGCTGGAGCGAGAAGATGCATCTTAATAAAACCCCATTGATTTTTACGGGCGTAAGTCTGGGAACAGGCACCCGAAGGGCCTTCCGTCCCCTGCCACCTCCCCCGCTCTCCTGACCTCCTGCGGGGCGGTCACACATCGATCGGCTTCCCAGATAATAGATCCCGCCGCCGGCAGGGACCTCTGGGGACCGGCAGGGAGCTGGAAGAGTCGCAGGCACGCGGCAGCCCAGCCCCGAGTTAATCAAACTAGCAACAGGATCTCGGCGGCGACGGTGGCGGCGGCGGCATTATGCGTGATTACTGACAGGCACCAGCTGCCGCGGTCGCCGGCTCCAGCCCGCTATGTGGCCGCCCCGATCGAGAGGCGGATTCCTGGCTCGCCCGGGAGGGCTGGCCCAGCCCGCGCTCCCGGCTGCGGGGCGGCGATGACCACTCTCCGTCGCCCGAGTTGAAGGGCGGGGGCCGTGCCTGGGGCCGGGGCCGCGGGTTCGGGAGACGCCTGAGAGGACGAGGAACTGAAGAGGAAACATGTACGGGAATTATTCGCACTTCATGAAGTTCCCCACCGGCTTCGGCGGTGAGTGCGGCACCATCTGGACCATCTGGCGAGAGGGAGGGGACGCGGCAGTGTGGGGGGGGGGCAAGCTAACAGGATTAGTGTTGAATCTCGTGGGTGTACCTGCGTGTGCAGGGTGCGTGCGTGTGAGTGTGCCCGTGCGGGGGAGAGGGGAGAGGCGGCCAGAAGGGGAGAGCACGGGACGGGACACGGGGCATTCCAGGCAGCGAGTGGGAGCACCTGCGACAGAGCTGGAACGCGACATTGTTGCAGCCAGCGGGTTTGTGTGGGTGTGAAAGTGCGGAGTTCAAGGCGAATTACTAGGACTGCGGATCACCCCACTTGCAACGAGGAAAAAGGGAGAAGCAGTGTTTGCCTCCGTTAAGGGTCCCCGGACGCCTCCCAAGGAGGGCATGCTTGTCGTATTCAGGAGCAGATTTCCCCGTAATTGGGTTTTTAAAAAACAAACGTGCCGCTTTCATTTGCCACCTTGCTTTCCTTCCTCTTGGCTTCCCTTTTGATTTGCTAATAGCCTCTGGTCCCCTCCCCCGCTGGCCCCAATTCCAGTTCTGCGGCAGAGGTCACTGCCTTCACTTCCAGGAGGGTCAGTGCTGCCTGGAGCTCCGTCAGGAGCTGTGCGGGGGGCGGCCCTCACCCCCAGGCACGCTGGCTCCCAGGTCCCCGGATTCAGGGGCAGCGGCCCAGCCAACAGCTGACCGGCGGCCTCTCCCTCAGCAGCTGGTGCTTCTGGGAGCTCTGTAGTTCCTGTCCTGGCAGGCAGGGCACAGCAGAAATTCTTGTCAAGTTTGCGGAGTCCCTGCTCGCCTGACCTCCCGTGCAGGCAGACTCGGAGCGAAGCGCGGCGGAGACACCCCGCGGGGCCAGGCGCACTGTGAGCTGCGGTGGGGACTCAGGCTGGGGCGGTCCTGCGCTGGGGGAGGGTGCTAGGCCGGGGGCTTGCTCGTTCGGGGCCACGGGGGCACGGTGGTGAGCCGAGCATGGGGTTAGGCATGGGGTACAGGTGTGGCTGAGACGTGGGCTTCGCCTCTCCGGTAAGGTGGGCTCATCCCGCAGATGGCACGTGGAAATGCCGTGCAGGTTGCTGCCTGGACGCAGGGGGTGTGGGCTGTGGACACGTTCCCAGAAGTGGTAACACTCAGGCTGCGGGGGCCGGTCTTGTGACACGGCCCGGTGAGGGGGGTGGCCGACCCTGTGAGCCGGGCACCAGATCTACAGTCTGTAGCCGCGCAGCCAGGTCCTGGGGGTGAAAACCCTCCTCAGCTCCCATCTGGACCCACTCGCCGCCCTGTCCCCTTTGCCCTCTGAGTTCAGGTGGCAAAGTTCAGGCTTCCCCCTGAGGTTCTCGGGGTCCCCAAGGTCTGGGAGACTCTGGCTCCTTCAATGGCAAGGAGACCCTCTGGGACAGCTGGGGTGCATAAAAGGGTTGAGGGTGGAGAGATCCGGGGAGAGAGCTAAGGCAAAGGCTGGGGAGAGCAGGCCTAGTCCAAAACTCAGGGGGCTGCTTGGCGGTGTGTTGGAACGCTGGCACGCCGGGGACCTCGAGAGCATGTCAGACCTCTCACCCGTGTCAACAGGGGTCCCAGGGACAGCAGGGGCTAGTCCCAGGTCGGGGGTTGAGAGGGGAAGCCCTTTCAGAAAGCCCCCGACTCAGACCGATACCAGCATCCCTTCAAGCTGGTGTAGCGGCAAGAGCGGGACGGGAAGAAGGAAGAAAGGGGGAGGAAGGGGGGAGGAAGGGCGGAAGGAAGGGAGGAAGGAGGGACTAAGTTTGGTTTCTAGTTTTTCACCAACCAGCTGTGTGACTTTAGGAAAGATGCCGAACCTCTCTGAGCCCCCGTATCTTCGTCTGTAAAGTGGGGTTCATAACCCAGTCCTTACACCTGTGAAAACTCCAGGTGCTGGTGCTGAGAAAGCGGCGCCTGTACTGTTGTCCGTGTGTTGGGCACTTGATAAAAGAAAAAAAGTGAACTCATTCGCCCCCTCCACGTTCCTTCAGTTCTAACGTGCCAATTGATTTGAAAACCCAGCGTTCCCCCGGAAAGGCGAATCAGGAGCCTGGGGAGGCGAAATGAAGCCCGTGAGGACCCGCAGACTTTGCTGGTCTTGATGTGAGCCTGGCTGTTCGGTTTGGGGTGAAAGGAGGAAGGGAGGAAGCCGGTCCGCAGAGGAGAGGGAGGGGCGCGTCCAGGCCGGTCCCTGGTGCCCGGTCCCTGAAGGTGGCTTT
>CM052551.1:43806223-43821563 GCA_028533065.1 Trachops cirrhosus | reverse complement strand
GGCGGGTTGGCGGCACTCCTGGACTCACTGGGGGTGTCCCCGCTGCCCCTTCAGCCATGAGCAGGGGGAGCCTCAGAGGCTCTGGGGACGTGTGCGGGGACCTCCAGGGGCCCAGCCTCGCCCTCGGGGGAAAAACACCCGGATTCGTGTCCCGGGCTGCACTCCCCTACCAGCTGCCAGAGCACCAGGTCCTCAGTGAACAAGACGCTGGTCAGATTGGCCAAAGGGTGGTGACCAGCTGGGTGGCGGTGCCCCCACGAAGGGCCCGCTGGCCCCACTCCGGCCCTGCCCTGTGACCAGGAGTAAACCCTCGCCTTCACTGCCAGGTCCCGGCTTTCCCAGCTGCCCAGGAGGAGACCAGTTTGCTGGGATAAACCAGTTGTCGCCTCTTGGAAGACGGCAGACAAAGCCCCTCGTCCCCTGTGCGACCCTGCGCGAATCCTCAGGGCCTGGAGGCTTTGGGGAGAGGGGGCTCCTTCTCACGCTGCCCCTGCAAGTTCTTGCCCAGCTCGGCTCGCGTAAACCTCGAGGCAGCCTCTGCATGGGCGCCGGAGCTGGCGTGCTCTCGGTAAACCTCGAGGCAGCCTCTGCATGGGCGCCGGAGCTGGCGTGCTCTCGGTAAACCTCGAGGCAGCCTCTGCATGGGCGCCGGAGCTGGCGTGCTCTCGGCCTGCCTGCAGAGGCAGGTGCGGAGGCTGTGCGGGGGCGGTTGGTGCCCAAGGCCCTGGAGCGCGGAGGGGGCTCAGCCGAGGGTTGGAAGCGCGCGTCGGGCTGCACAGCCCGCTGCGCTGAGCTGCATCCCGGGGCCTCTCGGGGCCTTGGCCTTGCTCTGGGGGCTGCAGGCAGCCTCCCAGGGCTCAGGAGCCCACAGCCTCAGCCCCGCCCACTGCTGCCGACTCCCGGCCTGTCCGTCCAGGAGGAGAACGGGGCAGCTTAGCGGTCGCTCCGGGGCCACGGCGAGCCCCGGGGAGTTCGTTGGTGGCTTCTTCCGGGGGTCTGCTGATTTGCAAGAGTCCCGACCCTGGCCATCTGGAAGACAGTCCTCCCCCCACACCCCACCCAGAGTGCACACAGGGGAGGGCTGAGTTGGAGACGCTTGTGTATGTGTGGGCAATATGATGGGGTGTGTGTGGTGTGGTGCATGCATGTGTGTGCGCTGTGGATGTGTGTGCATGTGTGTGCAAGCATATAAGTGCGTGGATGTGTGTGCACCGTGTGTGCGTGTGCATGCCAGACATGTTTTTCTCTCCGCGTGTGTGTGGGTGGCTGACAGGGATCCACAGTCCTGTAAGTGGTCAGTAGTGAGGGCTTCCGCAGGGAGGAGTAATGATTCGTGAGATCTAGGAAGGAGCACATTTAGCATAAACTATTTTCTGAAATATTTACAATCTTACGGGGGGAGAGAGACAGAGACAGAGGGAGCCGCACAGAAAGTGGGGGAGAGGCCGTGGGCAGAGCGTGTCAGCTGCCTGCCTCCGCCTACTCCATGCTCTCTAGCCGGTGCGTCCTCGGAGACTCAGCCACCAGACCGGGGCCGGGGCGTCCCGACTGGGCGGGGGGTGAGGGGACTGGGCCCTTGGGGGCCCTAATAAACACAGGCCCGATTTTTCCAGGTGGCCCCACTTTGTTCTAATGCGTGGGACCCAATGTCCCCTTCTGGGGCCGGGATCGGCAAACTTTTCCTCTAAAGAGCCGGAGAGTAAACATCCTGGTCTTGGCCAGCCACGGGGCTGCTGCCTCAATGCTCGGGTCTGTCCTCGTGGGAAAGCTGCTGTCGTCACTGCACAAAACCGCGTCACCTCGGGCACAGGGCTTGCCGCCTCCGGGCAGTCTGCCAGCCCCCAGGGGATCGCTCTGGAGACGTTTATTCCCATTTCTGATTTTTCTCCGGTTCACAGTGACCCCCCAGTGCTGGCTGTTCCCTGGCTTTTTCCTATCACTGAGCTGAATCTTTACAGCTAGACTGAGGGTCCTGTGGGTCCCCTGACCCCGCAGTCACAGAGGAGGGCCCTTGGGAAACAGGCATGGCTTCCTAGGACCGGTAGCTATTTGTGGTCTTCGCACTGGGCCCCCCTGAGCCCCCCAGGGGCCACCTGGGGCGGAGGAAGGACAGAGGGGTCTAAGCTACAGAGAGCTTCCCCCCACCCTTCGGTAAAACAACACTACCCCACCCAAACGGGTCCAGGTTAACTCTGCATGCGCGATGTGGGGATTCAATAAAATAAAGGCTGAGAATTATAAGCGCACAGTCAAGGTAGTTAGTTCCCTTTCCCATTTCAGAACAGTCGGACGGAGAGCGTGGTAGTAGGTTCAGCTAGAATGTCGTTGGTAGGTTTTTCCCAGAGGTCGCCTGGTCGGAAAGTGTCAGGCTGTGTGCTCGGAGGGGCCGACAAAGTGACGCGAACCAGGCAGGGATTCCGCCGCAGTCACTGAAAATTCCTTGTTAAAAAGTCACCCCGTTCTCTCCGGAGATCTGGCAGAAAGAGAGCCGGGACCCGGGGCCCCCAACCCCGTGATGGGCAGCACACCTAGGCGCCTTTGTCACAGGCTGGGGCTGAGCGGGGGCGAGGGAGACAGCAAGAGCTTCAAGTTCAGGAGCAGCTCAGCCTCCAGACGGGATTTCAGAATCCCACATCTGAACTTAACACATGGAAAGGCTTGTGACCTTTCGTTCCAAAAGCACTTGCAGGAAGTCAGAGCGGGGCAGAGAACGTGCCTAATAAATACGTGGGATGTTTCCACCCCTCCGGGGAAGGTGCCGGTCAGTCCGTCTCCGCTCAGCTGCAGGGAGCTGCGAGCTAGTTACAAAGTCTCCAGTCTGCAGAAGTCTGGAGAGCAGTCATTTCTGGGACTGCTCCTTAGGGCTCAGGTTGGGCGAACGGGTCCCAGGAACGTGGGCCTGAACCTGAGGACACGTGAGGCTGCATGCGTTACCCGACGGTAACATTGGAGTGGACAGACGTCGGTCACTGTATATAATTTTTTAATTTATTGACTTTAGGGACAGAAGGAGAGAGACAGACACAGAGAGAGCAAGAGAGAGAGAAGCATCAGTTTGTTGTTCCACTTATTGATGCGTCCATTGGTTGATTCTTGTAAGTGCCCTGACAGGGGATCGAACCTGCAACCTTGGTGCATTGGGACAATGCTCTAACCACTTGCATGCCCAGCCAAGCCCTCCTTCACTGTTTTAGGATGAGGGCAGTCTTTAGGAGAGAGCCCGTGTTCAGAGGCTCCGGGGAGGACATCTGGCTAGCGAGTGCAGAGAGACAGAAAGGGAGGGCGGTCTTGGGTCCAGGGGCAGGTCGTGGACACAGTTGGTGTCCAGGGACCCCAGGAACAAGGCAGGTGGCACCCTCAGCACGTGCCTGAAACACTCTGGCGTTTATCTTAAAGGGCCAACTGCTATGCGGTATGTAGTTTTGAAATGGTTTAAAGGGACAGGGCTGTTTCCTGTTAGGGACGCCCCTTGTCCGCCCATGCCTCTCAAGTGTTAGGGACAGTATCACACCTACCTGTCCCATCAAGGTTCATAATTTGGTTCTGGATGGGGGGCAGGTGGGGTGCAAGCAGAATGCCGTGAGTTATGTGCAGAAACGTGGACAGACATTGTGCTGAACTAGACTCAGAATTCCGGCCCATGGGAATTCACAGCAGGCCCTTGGAAGGCTCGCTTTAACCTTCTGACTCTGTTTCTTAACTTTGTGGGGACGATTCCTGACTTACTGACCACTCTGAGCCCGTCTGAAGTTTGAATGAAATGACCGTGGCCTTCAGCAGGGACCACCACCTCTGCTGTGCCAAGCACGGACTTGGCACGTAGTAGGTGCTCAACAAATTCTTTTTTTGCTGAACCAGATGATCTGGAAAATAGTAGCATAGCATTATAAGGAGTCATATGAATGGAAGCAGTAGTACTCAGTGGGTGAAATGAGCTTGAACTTGGGAGCAGGAAGACCCAGGGTTTTTGTTTGGTGTGGCTTTGAGCAAATCGGCTGCCTCTCTGGGATTATTTTCTCTTCTATAAAATGAGGTGGTTCTTCAAATCTTAAAAGTCTGGTTTCTACCCCGAGGCAATGTGGCCTTATTAATTTATGACGTAATTAACTCGGAATGGTGATTAAATTGTCATGGTATGAACTAGTGTGTATTTGCTCATTCACCAAAAAATAAATAAAAATAAAACCCCAAAAAGGTTGGTTAAGCAAATAAGATTGTAGAAGTGTTGAGCCTATTTAAATTGCATCTGTTTTCAAGCAATTTAAAAAGCATAGTAGGAGCATCATTAGCATATTAACGGGGTGTTAATTACAAAAGAGTCTTTTAGAGCAGATTTTATAAAATCCCCACTTAATAACCATTAGCTCCTGGTACTTGAAACACAAACTCTTCACGTGTGTTACTTAGAAGTAATAAAATTGTAATTTAAAAGTAATCTGCCAACTTGTCATGAATTTAGATGGATTTTTCTCTCAATTGATCCAGATGAGTGAGGTTTTGCTATAATTATATATAATGTTGGTGATAATGAGGCTGATTATCAATCTTTGCCTGCTTTTCACTCTCTCCATCATTCCAGATTTTAGGGGAGGGGGAGGTGTGCAGGGGAGGGGAAGGAGTACCCCACCCTCTCTTTCCAGCACTAGGAGCTGTGACCCCACCCCCACCCTGCACAGGCAGCCTGCCAGCCCTCCTTTTGGGAATTGGAGCTGCCCCTGTGGGCTCTGAAAGGCTGGCCTCCTGGTGGTCAGTGCTGCACGCAGGGGGTCAGCCCATCCGCCACTCTGCATCCTCCTGTTTTGGCCCGTGGCCTGGGGGTGGAGCTTGGGGCACGAAGAGGGTCTTCCTTCCTTCATGTTCCCATTAAGGGCTCCCCTCCGAAAAGGCGGCCTGCACCCCCGCCGCCGCCCACACCCTGGGGCTCCTGTGTCTCAGGTCCTGGTGTCCACGTGGGTCCACAGTCATGTCGACAAGCACAGCTCTGTGCCCGGACCAGCCCTCCCTGTCCAAGCTCGGGGTGGCTGTGCAGCTCAGGCGTCCGTGTGAAAGCGCTCTTGGAAATGCAAAGAACAATTTGAACATTAAAAAGGCCTGTTGCAACGCCCTGGCTCCTGCGGAAGAAGGGGGGCAGGGGGCTGGGCTGAGCGGGGAGCCCTGAGGAGGGAACCACAGCTGGGAGTGAATTGTGAGGGACTGGGCCAGGATGGGGAGGGTCCTCGCCAGAAAGTGCCAGGTCAAAATCCCGAGAGAGGCCCCGGTTGGCTGGGAAGGGCAGGAAGGGGGCGGGAATCCGGTGGGGTGTCAAGAGGGAGCTGCGGTAGTCAGCCGTTCTCCCCACGGGGGTGAGTGTGGGGAAGCTCTGCATGTTGCGGGTCTTTGAAATGCATTTTCCCACTTGCTGTAGAGATTTACAAAAATTTAAAAGAACGCTTTTTCTAAATGAAAAATGTTTTATAGTTACTGTGTCTGTACCAAGCAAACTATAACTTAGGGTTTTCTTGCATATTCTTGAATTATTTGTTTCTTTTTCTAACTTTTGCAGAGTTTGCAGCTTATGCCTCATAGAGCAGTGTATTTTAAGTCACATTACGACAAACCAGAGCAATAGCGATTTAAAGATTTTCCCTCCTTATTTCTAGGTTGTTAATGTATCAGGCAGAAACGACAAAATTCTGTATGGGCTTTTCGTGCTTTGTCTAGATTTCTGCTTCCCCGAAGAAATGTCTTTTGCAGATTTAAAGAGAAGGGGCCGCCCAGACAGTACCTGGCGGGGCTGGGATTAGAACCGGCATCTGGTGCTTTTCCCTGAGATTCACACTCCAGCGGTATCATTTGTCAGCATTGCCCCCTGAGCAGGCCACATAATTCTCTGTCCTGAAATTTTTGCATTTGTCCGGGAGCGAGAAGAGTCCCAGCCTCACGTTTGTGGGTACGAAAGGCGACCGTGTACGTGAGGAGTTTAGAACCGTGTCCGGTGCACGGCAATTGCTCCCGAACATTAGCTGCTGGTGGTGCTCGGGGAGGAGGGGACGTGACAGGGCCTTCCGGCGGCAGGGCGCTGCCGACTGCGCGGAGCAGCCTGTTTGCAGCTGTGTTGCAGGGCGAGGTTGCGGGCGTTCTCCGAGCGCCGCAGCACAGACGGGGTGTGAGGATAGCCATGGTTCTCGGGCTTCTGCACCACGTCCCTGCAGGGACGGAAAAGTGGCACCCACCGTGGGTGTTTCCCTCTGTCCCCTTCCCTGCGGGTGGGTACTAACATCCCGAGCTAGGTTGCTAATGGGACAGCAAACTCTCTGCCCGGGCACAACAGCTAAGGCCATTTGCTCCCACCCAGCCAATCAGAAAGACCCATGCGTGGCATTTTGTTTTCATTGGCTGAGGATGAGGTTGCTAGGCAACTTCCTCACCTTGGTTAGAATTCTGTAGTTCGAAGAACCCGGCTCCTCTTTCTCAATAAGTGCCTCTTCAACACACACACACACACACACACACAACTCCTTATTCGGAGATTTTGGAGGTTTGCATTTGGTTAAACATCAGAGACATAGATTTCTTAGGCAAATAATTTCTACCGGCGAACTCTATCTATGGTTACTTACATTAATGAGCAACAGAAAGAAAAAAAAAGGCACCCACTCATGGATTAGTCAGCAGATGCTTTTTGAGCATCTATGTGGTGATCGCTGCCAGCGGCTGGGGGAGGGGGATTGAAACTCGGTGACGGCCAGTAGGGCAGCAGGCATTCAGAAGGCAAGTCGGTGTGGAGGACCTCTGGGTGCCGTTCTGGATCATGAGGAGCCCTGGGAGCTTGGGGGGAGAGGTGGGGTGGCTGGGACGGTGCAGGGGCTCTCGGGGACCAGAGCTACAGCTATCTCCTAAGCGATTCAGAAAAGTCAGTGCTATGAGTGTGGTGTGTCCCCACCCCTACCGGTGTCGGCAGTGACCACCCTTAATGGAGCCTCTACCGGTGGCCTGGCCTGGCCGAATCCTTAGGCCCACGGTCTGCCACGGCGTTCAGGCCAGCCACGGCCCCTGCCCCACACCCTCAGCGGTCTAGTGAGTGGTCACGGCTGCTACCGCCGGGCCAGAGGCCGCGCGTACCTCCATTTGTGGGCGCGGGAGCTGCGGTTCGAGGTTCAAATCCAGCCTGCAGCGTTTCGACTTCACAGCCTTATCTTCCTCTGGACTCTCCTCCTGCCAGCTGGGTGCCCCGAGGCCCTCGGGGACTTTAGAAGCCACGGGGGTGGAGGCCCCCTGCAGAGCCCCAGCGGTCGTGGTTCCTGGTGACCCTCTGAGAGCCGGAAGGCCTGACAAGGTCCAGTCACAGCTGTGTTTCTGGATCAGACTCCGACAACCCCAGACCGCCACCCACATCTGCTTCTCACAGATGCCATCAGCCCTGCCATCTCTGTGTTCACGACACGGGGGCGGGGGGGCCTTCCTGGGGGGCAGGGGGAGGCCAGGAGCGTGGAAGGGTAGTGAGGGAAAGCCCACCAGCCCTTCCCCATCAGAGGTTTAGTTTCTAAAAACTGTCTCTGAGCGAGGAGCGTGAACCGTGTGGGTGCCGAACGGTGCATTTCCTGGGCGGCTGGCAGCGGGCACGAGGGGGGGGGAGGGCAGGTGCCCAGGGAGCAGCGAGGCCGAGGGGTTTCCGAGCCTCGTAGAAAAGCTGTGGGACCAGAAGCAGCCGCAGAGAAAACCTTGACTTCGGGTCTGGGTCAGAAACCAGGGTTCTGGCAAGCAACGGTGCCTTCAGGTCCTGGCTGCGGTTCCCACGTGGCTGTGAAAACAGGAGGGGGAGGGGGAGGCTGGCACCACTGTCCCGGTCAGGCAAGCCCTGGTGTCTGCCCGTGGGAGCAGAAAACTGAGCTTGGAGACAGGACGGATTGGTGGTGGCCCTGGTTGGGGGTGGTGGGAGAGCCGTGTGGTCTGGGGCGCGGAGTCAGGCCCTGGGACAGGCTCTGGCACCTCCGTGAGTACTCGCCGCGGCCAGAACGCGTGCATGGGTATCCGATGCGCAGGCTTAGCCCATTGTCACCGTGGCAGCGTGGCTCTGAGGCTGGGGACTCCGGAGTGGCCTGGCTACCTGCTGTCTTCACCTGGTACCTGGGGGTTGGCGGTGGCTCGTCTTCCCTGGCCCAGGCCCCGGTGGCCCAGACTCAGGGACCTGCGGGCCGGCCCCATGGCCCTGGCTGATCTGATCCCCTGACCGTGGGTTGCAGGTGGGACCCGGAGAACCAGCGCGTCAGGAGCGCACTTGCTCTCCGCAGCGTCCCCCCTCCCTGCTCTTCACTGGCCTTCGTGCTACTAGCTCCCTGAGGGGGCAAGTGCTTGGTTCAGCGGGAGGGCAGGGCAGGGCCCAGGAAGCGAACCCGGGTGGGGCTGGGGCGGGGTTCCGTCCCCCCAGAGCCAGTCGGCGCTCCCCAGCCCCCTCCACCTACGCTCTCTACCCACAGGTGCCCCCGGCCACTCTGGCTCCACGTCCATGAGCCCGTCGGCAGCCCTGCCCAGCGGGAAGCCCATGGACAGCCACCCCAGCTACACGGACACCCCCGGGAGCGCTCCGAGGACTCTGGGTGCGGTGGGGACCCCCCTGACGGCCCTGGGCTCTCCGTATCGCGTCATCACGTCGGCCATGGGCCCGCCCTCGGGAGCGCTGGCGACCCCTCCAGGGGTCAACCTGGTGGCCCCGCCCAGCTCTCAGGTAGGCACCCTCCCGGCCCCTTCCCTCCCTCGGAGGTTGGTGGACTCACATTCCTTCGTGTCAGTGGATTCCCGGGGACAGGTGAAGAGGGAGAGGCACGTGGAGGTTCTCAGACACGCTAACGTTTTGTAAAGGGAGTCCTACTGTCCAGACGCCAGTTCCAGAGGCCCCTGGGCTGCACGCTCCCCGTGGCCCTGCCCTGGGGCCCGGGGGGAGCTCTGGGTCAGGTGCTGAGCGCACGGAGCCAGCGCTGGCCAGTCAGCCCACCTGGAAGCCCTGAGAGCGGTGTGGCCGCTGTTCCGGACCGTCTGTCGGCCCAGAGCGATTGGAGTTGAGAGGTCAGCTCGAAGCCGGGTCCTGGCCGACGGGGCTGTGGGCAGGGCCGAGGCCATGTTCGGCTCTGGGGGCTGTATGCAGCCTGCCAAGCGCTGCCAGGCCGAGGTGGCCTCAGGCACCCGGTGCGTGGGGGCTGGGGCTCCAGAACCCCATGGCAGCGACACCTGGCCCGGGTAACCAGGGCACGTGGGACATCCAGTGCCCTTGGCGTTGGCCCCACGAGTCACACCCTGAGCAGTCAGGGTGACTGTCCTGGAGCCCCGTGGGCTGAGCGGGCTGAGGGGGCCTTGTCCCGTGACCCGGGTCTGTGTGAGTATTGCCTGGGGTGCGGGGCCCGGGGTGGGGCCCTGGTGGGGGTGGCAGGCAGGTCCCCTGTTCCCAGCTCGGTCACTCGTGGTCTGAGCTGTTCTTGTCCCTCTGGCTGGATCCTGGGTCTTGAGGAGTGGAGGGAACTGGACTGATTCTCTCTGGGACGGGGCTGGGTCACTTTGTGCAAACCACGGGGTCTCTCAGGCCCTTGTCCTCCATTGTGGGGGAGCAAATTTTGCCCTGAAACCCGACAGGGATTTTTATGAAAATCAAAGTGATTTGAAAAATCACTTGTTGGGCATTTACAATGCTCTATGGTAATAAGTTAATTCATGATTATTATTGTACTATACCTAAGTGATATGTCACGCACCTAGGGGACATGTGTCATACACCTATGAGATCGCTGGTCAGGTGTCCGGTGCTGGGAGTCTCCAGACAGCTTCAGGCCGGCAGGCACTGGCCGGCGTCAGCTCTGGCGATCAGGGAGTCCCAACGCCCGTGGCCGGCCCGTGGGGGCCGAGAGGACGCGTCGTCTCCCAAACACCCAGTGTGGGGCGGGGCAGGGATGGATGCTGCTCTCAGGCAAACCGGTCTAGGCCACGTTTTCCTGGATGTGAGTGTGTGAGTGCGTGTGTGAGTGTGTGTCATGAGTGTGTAAGAATGGGAGTTTGAGTGTGTGGTGTGCGTCTGTGTGAAGTTGCACGTTGTACATGGAGTGCCTGCTGGCGGGACCGGAACAGGCCCGGGTGTCCCCGGCGGGCTCCCTGCGCCGTCCCCTCCTGACCTTGCCGCCCGACCTGGGCTCTGTCTGTGGGGATTGCTGCCCAGGTGGTGGCCCCACCTGAGTCACTGTCCTTCGGGGGTGTGCACTGTTACAACAGAGGCAAATGGTAGAGCTGGACCTGAAAGACCATCTTGCTTAAGGACGAAAGAAAATGTGAGTTGTGACATCTTTTCTTCACGTGACACCCTGTCTGAGAGGCGAGCCGCAGACACGCCAAATGCAAGCAGGCCTGGCGGAACCAGGGGCAGGAGACGCGACACCTTCTCCGTCTGCCTCCTGCCACCTGCCCCCATGCCCTGCGTTTGGGAGCCGCCGACCCACCTGCAGACGGGAGACGCAGTCTCGGGGACGTGGCCTGGACACTGTGGCCCAGCTCAGCCCAGCGAGGGGGCGGCGGGTCTGCTCCAGAGCCTAGGGTGCCTCCCACGTCCTCACGACACAGGGACGAGTGATGGGTCTCCCTCGCTTCGCGGTGCCTCGACCGTGCGCTGGCTCCCTCGGGTCGCAGAAGTGCTGCAGGCGGGATCCTGTTAACCTGCCTTCTTGGAAGAGCACAAAACCCTCAGTGGCGGTCTCTTCCCTGGGGACGTGGGGTGGGTGTCGGGGAGCCGATGCCGACAGGGGTGCATTCGGGGTGCAGAGGGGGTGCACAGAAGGTTCACAGGCTCAGACGCTCACACCGCCGGCCCCCCAGCTCGGGCCAGGCCCCGGACAGGCAGCGGGAGGACAGAGGCCGCCATCTCCGGCTCCACGGACTTTGTAGTTTCCCGTGCGTTCGGGCAGTTGGCTCTGCATCCTTGGCGGCCGGTTGAGATGCTCTGTCTTCTCTTCCGTTGCCCCGGGGACTCCGGGTGACCGACCTCTGTGTCCAGCCAGCTCAGGTGTGCCTGCCCATCGATGGAACGAGTGGACGGGCGAGTTTTCTCGGTTTCCTTGGGGTCCGCCTCTTGCCCGAGGGCCGGGGCCCCTCCCGCAGCGAAGTCAGCCCCTGATGCGACATTGAGATGCACGCCGAGGCCTCCTGCGGGTGTGCGGGTCTGCACGGGTTTCTAGCTCCGTGAGGGACGCGTGAGTCCCAGGAGCCGAAGCAGAGCGGCGGGGGTGCTATGATGGCCGGGCTGGGCCTGGGCTCCCCGCAGGGCTCAGATCTCCTGCCCTCTCTTTTCTCTCCCCCCCATTCATATCGCGCCCACTCATTTCTCAGACACTCTGTGCTAGGAAACAACTTCTTGAAGCAGATCTCGTGTTTTCTCGAGGACGCCCTTGTGGCTTTCGGCCTTGGCCTTGGCCTGGGCCTCGGGGGCCGGGGCTGCCTGCTCAGCTCTGGGTTTTACTGTCTTTCGTTGTCCCCTCTTGCAGCTCAACGTGGTCAACAGTGCCGGCCTTTCCGAGGACATCAAGCCCTTACCGGGGCTCCCCGGGGTCGGGCACATGAGCTACCCGTCCACCAGCCCGGGGTCTCTGGTGAAGCACATCTGTGCCATCTGTGGGGACAGGTCCTCAGGTACGTGCAGAGGCCCTGCCTGCCGCCCCAGGCCAGGGCGGCCCGCAGAGGCTTCAGCTGCCCCGCTCCCCTGCTGCTTGGTTCCCGATGGAGGGACGAGGGCCCGTTCGGATGGGCCGGCGGGGGCCCCGGCTGTAAGTCTCGATGGACTGAAAGCCTGACCTCGGGGTTGAGGGTTGGATGGATAGGGAACATCCCGGAAGCCCCTGGCTGTGTTGGGTGTGTATCTGGGACGGAGACGCTGTTCTGATTGGCTGGTGGTCACAAGCTGGGGTTTCTTTAATGAAAGAAACGATGTTCTCTGAGTGGGCGACTCAGTGGGCTGGAGTGTCGTCCCGTACACCAAACAAGTCACAGGTCCGATTCCGTTAGGGCACACACCCAGGTTGTGGGTTCAGTCCCCAGTTGAGGTGCAAAGGGGAGACAGCCAACCGATTTCTCTCTCTCGATTCTTCCTGCTCTAAAACTGATAAAAACACAGCCTCAGGTGATGACTTAAAAAACGATGATTTTTATAGTTCTGCAAATAATGTCCCAATTTGTAGAAAACTTGGAAGAACTAGAAAAGTACAAAAGAAACTAAAGAAAGTTGTCTCTCACGCGCCCCTGCATACTCTGGCTCGTTTCTGTGGCGCCCCAGGTTCCTAGCTGGTTTCAGGGGCGCAAATAAGTGTTTTCACCGATTTCCATCTTCTTGGAGCCTCTTCCCCTTTTGCGGGGTGCGTCTGGGCATGAAGGACTCGAGCGCACGGCCGGGGGATGCTGGGCTGGTGCGGGTGAAGGGTCTGCCGCGGTGACGCGCGCGGGGTTCCCCGAGGGAGGGGGTGACGCAAACACGCCCTGAGCCCCCGGCCCCGCCCCCTCCCGCGCAGGCAAGCACTACGGCGTGTACAGCTGCGAGGGCTGCAAGGGCTTCTTCAAGCGGACCATCCGCAAGGACCTGCTGTACACCTGCCGGGACAGCAAGGGCTGCCTCATCGACAAGCGCCAGCGCAACCGCTGCCAGTACTGCCGCTACCAGAAGTGCCTGGTCATGGGCATGAAGCGCGAAGGTAGGCGCCCCCCACCCCACCCCCACCCCCACCCCCTGCTCCTGGCCCCGCCCCCACGTTCAGAGACCGCGCCGGGGGATGGGGCGGGGCGGAGCCTGCGGGGCTGGGCTCCCTGGGCGGCAGGTGGGAGGGGCCTTTGCAGACCGTGGTTTCTCTAGCGTTGTGGTCGGGCGTGTCACCAGAGCAAAGGGGACAGTGGCAGCTTCCGCCTCCATGTCTGCCTTGGAGGAGGGGCCCCCATCAGGCCCCTTCCGGTTGTCAGACTGCAAGACTGAGAGCCCGGGGGCCTGGACACCCCCTGCACACCCGCCACGCAGGGACGGCAGACTGACCCGGTGCGGCCGATCCCACGGCTGGGCTCCCGTGAGCGTGGCCGGCTGCGGGACCCCTGCGATGGGTGTGCGTGCGCCGTGGTCTCGGCGAGGGCGGCCTTAGGGGTCCGCAGGCTTCGCCGTCCGTGTCCCGCAGAGAGACGACCCTGGTGCACTGGCACCCTAACATGGTCCCGGGGCGGGGGGTCAGCTGCACGGTCGCAGAGCGAGGAAACACTCTGAAAGCGCTTCCTGCTCCTGTGTGAGGCGGGAAAGCCCTTCCGCCAACCCCGCAGACCAGCCGAAGGGCAGCGAGTTAACCAGCGAACTGAGCCAGGCTCCCGGTGTCCACGCGACTCTCCCTCCACAGGCTCCTGGGGAGGAGGTCCTGCCCCTGAGGACCTGCTCCGTCTGTCCATCCGTCCGGGGGCTGCTTGGCCCTGCGGGGCTGCGCTGTGCGGGGAGGGGGGCTCACTGACGGGGGACGGAGGAAAACCTGTGCGCCCCCGAGAACAGAGGAGGCTGCCCTGGAGGAGGGTGACATTCCCGGAAGCTCAGTGTGTCCTGGCCGGGGTGGGGGGGGTCCTTCAGAACCTGGTGGGCCCCAACCTAACAGTGCGGCTGCTGGGGACACGGGCTCGGAGGGGTGTTTCCCGAGGCCCCACGTGACGGGGACCAGGTCTTCGTCGTCCGGAGCGGAGCCACCGTGCAGGGTTCTCGGCTGGGCCCAGATGGCCTCCCTGACATCCGAGGGACCCAAGCCCAGGCTCCGCTGACCTGCCCTCCCCGCCTGCTCCTCACACCGTGCACCCCCTTTCGGGAAGCGCCGTGTTCCTGCGGGACTCCCCTCCTGCTCTGCTGCGCCTCCACAGTGGGCGGGGTCGACCCGGCTCCCTCGGAATGGTCTGGAATCTCTCCGTTCTCACCGCTCTGTCCGCCTTCACCGTAATCCCGGCCCCCGCCGCCTTTTGTCATCAAGATGGGCTCCGAAGACATCTGCTTGCCTCCACCTCTGCCTTCCCACGTCGCTTTGTGACACAGCGGCCAGAGAGAGGCCTCGAGCAAGAGGGTCAGGCCACCCTGCTCCCCGCAGACCCTCGGGGGCCCTCCTTCCAGTGTCCCTCTGGAGCGGAACCGCGAGGGGGAGTGAGCTGGCGGCACCGTCTTCTCTTCCCCGGGACGGGGCTTCCGCCACCGTGACAGCCGGTGCACCTGATCGATGTCCCGTCCGTGGGCAAGAGAGAGACGGGGAGTCAGCAGGGACATCTTCGGCCCAGGGCAGATGAGAGAAGGAAGTTTCAGGCCGACGGGGAAAAATCGTGCTTGTGTTAGCTAAGATTGCATTAAAGCGACGACTTTCAGCCTTTTTCATCGCAGGGCATACATAAACTCATTACTAAAATTCTGCAGCCCACCAAAATATATATATATATATATATATTTTGCCAATCTGACTAAAAAAAATAGGTATAATTCTGGTTTATTCAGACTGGATTTGTGGTTTTTGGACTACCATTTTCTTGAGTCTTGGGATTTAAAAAAATGTGCTGATGTTAACTCGCGCTTGCTCTGGGAAGAGGCAGACGGAGACCCTCGCTGTCTGGGTGATGGAGGGTAACACAGAGGTGCTGTCCTCACAACGGGGGGACACGGGGCAGGCGGGGTCTGCCCGCCGTCCCAGACGGCGCTGGGGGCTGCTCTGGGCGTGGGTGGGAATGTTCGGTGTGGGGAGGCTGAGGTCCTCGCAGTCCCCAGGTGGGCCCACGCTCCCTTCCCGCCCCCGAATCAGCTGTGGGGGCCGCAGTGTCATGCGGGGGACTTTCCTCCATCCCTTTGCTTATGAAACCCCCACGCGGCCCCAAAGAGAAGCCCGGACAAGATGGAGCAGGTGACGTGTGTCCGGGCGACTGCGCTGGGAGCGGAGCCAATGGGACATGAATGCCGAGGACCAGGAGTGGGACCTGATGGGGCCGGGAGGTTAAGGCAGGGTGCCTGCCCCTGAAGCCTCGCCTGCTCGAGGTTCACTGGAGGGGGCAGCTGGAGGCCGGGGCGGGGCCAGGGGGACAGGGGAGAGGGCCTCGTGGAAAGAGGGGATGAATCGGAGTTGCTTAAAGCGGGGGATGCACAGTCCTCGGGGTTGTGAGTGCCCTGAGCTGGGGAGGGTGTGCGCCCGGCCCCCACAGTCCCGCGTGGGCGTAAGCCAAAGCTCCGCGTTCCCCAAGTCCCTGTCCACACCACGACACGCCCGATTCAGCACCGAGGTGACACCCAGGTCACACACGAGGAGGCTGGGCGGGTTGCCTGCTTCCCGCTGCTGTCCTGCACAGTGACGTCTCT
>CM052551.1:43764809-43805723 GCA_028533065.1 Trachops cirrhosus | reverse complement strand
GGGGCCCTCGGAGTCCGCCGCTTCAGCGTTCCGCCTGCTCTGCTTTTCCTCCAGATGGTCAGAACGCCACGTGCGTGGAGCCCGCGGAGCTGGCCGGGTGGCCCATCACGCAGGTGGGCAACCCGCTGCGGTACATGTGCATCACGCACCTGGACGGCCGGGACTACCTCTTCCTGCTGCTCATCGGCTTCTGCATCTTCTCGGCGGGCACCGTGGCCGCCTGGCTCACGGGCATGTGCGCCGTGGTCTACCAGGGCACCCGGCGCAAGTCCAGCGAGGCGGAGGAGGAGGAGGAGCACGGGCAGCGGGTGGCGGTCAGCCGGCGGATTTTCCAGAGCAGGGTGGACGTGGGCCAGGACGGCTTCCCGCAGCTGATCTAGCCGCCGGGGGCCACCGTGGGCGGGGCCGCCTGTCCCCGACTCCCGCCCTCACCCGCGCCCTCCCTTCCCACTCCCGCAGAGCGGTCCTGGAGGTTGGACCCTATCGGTAAAATAAAAGGTTTGGTTGCCGGTTCCCAGGCTGGTCCTTTCCCGCTCGACCTGCCCACGGGCGTGGCTGAGGGCTCGGCACGACGGCAGACCGAAGCCCGGAAAGGCGGGGGCGGCATCCCCTGAGCAGGCGACCCCACCCTCCGCCGGGTGCTGGAGGGGACCGAGAAACACGGGGTGCGAGGCGCGCCCTCCGAGGGTGAACAGTTTGGGGGAATCAAGGGTGAATGGGCCACCCGGAGAAAAATACCGGGCCCCAAGACGAGAGCTGACGTGAGTGGAAGGCGCACGTGGGCATCTGCACGCTCCCTCCTAACGAAGGCGGGGACCCTGCGACGTCCACAAGAGTTCACAGGGACAGAGTGTGGCCTGGGCACGCTAAAGACGGGCCGCCCAGATGGGCAGCAGCAAAGCCCCCCAGAGCCCCCGTGCTCCCCTTCGCACGAAGCTGCCCCCCACCCCGGAGATGTCTGTCGACATAACCGACGGCTCGTCAAGCGGGCAGAGCTCGGGACGGAGGCCGCAGAGGGGCCCCCACGCACCGGCTCCTTGCCACGTGCCCGGCCCTGACGCAGCTTCACGCTCGGGTTCTCGCCGGTTAGCCCCCAACAACCGGAGACAGGGGTCGTGGCTAGCCTTGTTTTCCTGAACCTCAGAGAGGCTCTGTCACCAGCGCACGGTCACAGGGTGGCCAGGAGGCAGAACAGTGGCTGAACCCCAGGCCGCCTCCCCCCACGCCTGTGCAGTGAGTGCGCCACGCCAGGCGACCACCGGTGAGACGGCGGCCAAAGGGCAGGGAGAGTGAGTGCCTTTACAAGTTACGAGGACCTGCGATGACAGGTGGGGTCGGGCGCGGACTGCATTTTGGAGGGGACACACACCCCGTTTGGCAAGCCTCCTTCCTTCATGCTGTGGGAGGAATAGCTCAAGGAATAGGAAAGAACAGAACTGATCCTGGCTGGTGAGGCTCAGCGGGTTGGGCGTCGTCCTGCAAAGCAAGGGATCGCCAGTTCGATCCCCGGTCAGGGCTCGAGCCTGGGTTGCGGGTTCAGTCCCTGGTCAGGACACATATGGGAGGCAGACAGTCCCCTTTCCCCCTCCCTTCCCCTCTCTCTAAAAATAATAAATAATCTTTTCAAAAATTTTAAAAAGAAAGAAAAGGATTTGGTTCTGCCCCACAATTCAAACCGCAGGCTCTTGTTCCTCCCATTGGTTCCTGGGAAGCCCAGTCTGGACACTGCAGTAAAACCGGGGGGAGATCAGCCCCCCACCCCGACCGACAGCCCTGAAGCCGGGGGCACAGAACACCCACCCTCAGCGAGGTCCGACCTGCCGTCCCCAGACACGCCACAGGCCAGAGCCCCAGTCTGGCCTCCGATCTCCCTGGGTCTCCGCGATTCTCTCTCGGGACCAGGTCAGCCGTTCCGCCAAGACAGCGCAGTCCCGTGGCCGGCTCCTGACCCTGGCCACACGGCCGCCCAGGCTGCGACGCCAGAGGGATCGCGGCACAAGACCTGGGTTACCGGGAGCCAGGACACGGGGCAAAATTGCGGAAATCCTCCCTTGAGAGCTGCTCTGTGGCTCTTCGGGTGGGCAAAGGGCAGTCGGGGTCCCTGTGCCGTTCTGGGCGGACCAGACCGGCTCCCAGAACCCCCTGGGTTAGAGCAGAAAGAATCAGCCGTGAAGATGCTCAGAGTTCACATCCGAGGTCTTCGGCGCCAGGGGGCGTCCCGTTCACCTTCATCATCATCATCACTTCCCCAGACCCTTTCCTCATCTCTCACTGAGCACGGAGGCACTTCCAAGTGCAAGTCCACCCTCCCCAAAGGCCCCCAAACCACCGCTCAAGTCTCAGCCCTTCCTGCTTCCTGTTCTGGAATGTTCTGCCTCCCTCCAGCAGGCCCTGCCCTGGGACGCAGGCCAACCACTCACCTCTCGCTCCTTCTCCGCTGGGACCCACAGGACAGAAGCGGCTGCCCCCCACCCGCCACCGAGAAGCTGCTGTCCTTCTGGAAGAAAAGGGTCTGGACGGGGGCTTGTCCACCGCTCCTCTTGCCGTGTTCGCTGACCGCAATATAGACGCCCAGGTACCTGAAGTGGGACGGCCCGGGGTGCCTGTCACCGCGTGTGACTTCAGGGCAGTCAACCCCCACGTGCTTCGGTCCCTTATTTCCTACTTTGTGTCCCGCGCATTGTCACTATCACACAGAGTTTTCGTTTGCTGGTCTTATGAACTGCATGGCCGGGTAACGAAAGTGACACATGTGTAATGTGCGTCTGTGTTTCCTCGGAAAAGTCCGGCTTTCCGCCCGGCTGGGAGCCCTCTCTCGGCTCACCAGCGCACGCCTCCGGTCAGCCCCAATCGACGAGGCGCGCTTTTTGCTGATTTTATTTTTATTTTTTTATCATTTTTTCCGGACGCTCCTCCCCTCTGGCCGCCCTCAGCCTGTTTCCTTGGTCTCTTTATCTAGAAAAGAAGGTGGCAGTGATTTCTTCCTCGCTAGGATGCGGCCGCGATTAAGGAGAGACGCATTTGCACGCTTTGTCGGGAAAACAAGTCAGTCTTAAAGTGCCTGCGAACGTAGCTTCTAACCCTGCTCGCCTTAACTCTCTGCCTTGGTTCGGATATTATACACGCACCATCAATCGCTACAGAAGGTTTAATAAGACACTCAGGTATAAAATGGTCCGTTTTCTAAGTCGGTCCCTCTTCACAGTCTTGCTTAGACTCTTAAGGTGGGCCTCCTGACTCTGCCAACTCGCTCTGGCACACCCCGTAAGGTGGGACTCTCTGAACGGACACCCCGCCCCCACCCATTCTAAATCTGAATCCCTAACCCTCAGCCCAGGCACCTGGTAAAATTTCAAGCCTCAGCTAGCCCTCCCACAAAAGATATTTCTGATGGGACCCCCTATTTAAAGGGGACTCCCACTAATGTGTAATTACGGAAATCAAGCCCTCCCCCACCTCCAAGTTCCTAATGAACAGCAGGCGAAGGCAGCAGACCCAGGTGACAGGGGGAGGCGGGGAGGCAGGGAGTCGGGTCAGCAGGGGAAAGACTGTGGGGGCCAGGACCGAAGGGACGAAGGCCGGAGGAAGGGGCACCAGGCACTTGCACACGCGCCAAATCAACTCCTTCTAAAACGCGAAGTTGTGAGCCCGTGGGTCCCCGCATTTCCGGGGAAAACGCAGGAGACGGTGTCTGTGTGAGTGAGTCAGGCTGGGTGTCGGGGGACCTAGAAGGGAGCACGAAAGCCCAAGGGGTAAGCGTGGGTCCCCTTTGCCTTTGACCTCCCCACTGGGGATGTGGCTGGTGGAGGAGAACCCGTCCGCTCAGGAAAGGGGGCGGGGGTGGAGAAGCCTCTTTTAAAGAAGACGTAGCTTTGACCTTGGCTCAGGATGCCGGCCAGCTAGCCCATCACTGGGTGGGGGAGGAAGACGGCCAAGAGAAGATGGGGGGGAAGCCCCCAGGAAGAGGCTTTTAAAGAGCCCATCGAGTTACTCTCTTTGCCAGATTCCACACCGGGCAGAGCATCTGTAACAAACTTAGTCTCCCGGGTCTTCCCCCCGGAAGATATTCTGCAGGACCCGCAGGCTCACAGGGGTGGGAGGGGAGGATTCCGCCGGCAAGGATGAGCGCAGCCCCGCTGGAGGGGTGAGAAACTACAGGCTCCGCAGGATCAGATGCTCCGGGTATAAGACTGAGACCCGACGTGAAACCCAAATCAACGTAACACCGTGCGACATTTTCCGTCACCCTCCTTGGAGTGGCGCTGCGTCCTGCGCCCAAGCAGGTCGCGCACAGGTAGCCGGAGAGAGCCTAGGAGCCCCGCGAAGGGCGGAAGGCTGGGTCTGGGAAACTCCACTCCCCGAAAGCGTTTCAGCCACAGCACAGCCCGGCCCCGCCAAACGGGCCCCGCGTCCTGCCTGTGCCTCCTCGCTGTCCCTTCCGGCTCCATCTGTGAGTCACGGAAAAACCTGGAAACGCCATCCAGCCACCAAACACGGAGATGTTTCCAAGGCACCCGGGATGCGGTTCCAAGATGAGCAGCTTCCCCTGTGAGCTGAATATCTGCCCTCCCCCACCCGCACGTTCTCAGCGTGGCCCCTGCAGGGGAGGCCGCCTTAAACATCTCCAGAAAAACCAGACGGGGTGCTGAGATGCTTAGAGAGCTGTAGATTCTTCCCCAGAGAGGACGGTTCTGTTCTCTGGAGCACATCCGAAGGCCCCAGTGTCTGCCGAGGCCTCGATCGCAGGCGCTGACTCTACGCGAAGTCAGCTGTTCTCCAACGTAATGCCGGGGTCTGCGCCGTCCGGCCAAGAGGCCAGACACTGCGCAGGTTCCGACGGGCGTCCACGCGTCCACTCAACACACAGATATTCAGCAAGACGCGACAGCTGCCTGGAAAACGCCGGCATGACCAGCAGGACGAGGCGCAGAAAAACGGCGAAGCGATTCCAGGCCTTATTCGAGACACACACACGCACAACAGGTAGAAAGCACCCACAGTCCTGAGAGCGGGCAGAGGAGCCGCCGTGCCCCCGTGAGCTCAGGGAAGGCTGGGACGACTCCCGGGAGGCGTCCAGGACCGCTTCTCGGGGACAGCGGGGACAGCGGTGTGTCGGATGACTCCTGAAGGAAGGACGCAGCCTGAAGGTGAAAGGCGTGTGGCCCGGGGGGAGTGAGCGATGCATCTGAGGGGCAAACACAGGAACCTGGACGTTCGTCGGCTGGGCGTACGACGCAGGGGGGCGGGGGGGGGGGCAAGAGTGGTTAAAACAAGCGAGCTCGGTTTCCCGGCTGGACTGCCTTTAATCCACACGGGAGAGAGAGGCAGCGCTAGCAGATCAGCCACGAGAGCCAGGCAGTCATTGCTTTGGGAGCTGGCGGTTTATTGCCGTTTTTTAAAATTATTGATTTTAGAGAGAGGGGGCTGGGGGGGAGAAAGAAACCTCGATTTGTTGTTCCTCTTATTGATGCATTTGCTGGTTGCTTCTTGTTTATGGCCTGACCGGGGACCGAACCCGCAACCTCTCTGAATCGGGACGATGCTCTAACCAGCTGAGCTGCCCGGCCGGGGCTGGTGTTGGGGACTTCCATTCCAGGTGACAAGATATAAAAACCCAGAATAACTGTTTCAGCACATTCTTCTAAGTCAAAGGCGGCAGGCCCTGCTGGGGGGAGGGGAACAAGGGCATCACCTCCCAGTGGCCGCACTGAACGGACAAGATGAGTCTTCGATCGCCAGCAGCTGCCTCTGTTTGCACAGGGTCTTGCTGTTTTTCGTCATCGCCTCTGAGGGTCGACCCCTCCACCCTCTCCGTCCCCTCCGGGATCCCCTGCTGGAGGCCCGGTTGCCTGCCCTCACCCTCCCAGGCCCTGCCCCACGCCCGCCTCCAACGGGCGGGCAGCCGGACTCCAGCACAGTGAGGGCTGGCGCAGGACTCCACCCTGAACTCTGATGAAAATTCTCTTCCACGTTGGGAGAATGAACCGTAGAGAACTGCAAAAACCTAAAAAGGAAACTAACTCTGTAGGACCCGCCGGCACAGAGGGCCGTGACTTAGACAACGCTGCCACCTGCAGGTCAAGAGTGAAAGTGCTGCTGGTCTGCTCGCCCGGCTTGGAGTGATTTTTACGAATATTTCTCTCGGATCTGGAAAGGGCGGTTGCTGAATGTATTGCCATTATCAGTGGGGCATCGACGAGAAGTTTTTGACGTGGAAAACACAGCCAGGGTCACAGCAGGCCGAGGGGCAGGGGCCGCAGCAGAAATGAGGTTCTGGGAATGGGAAGGAGGACGTATTAGTTCAGACCCTAACGGAGGGAGTGAGTGGGCAGGGAGAGTTTGGGCAAAGTGGCCTGCGGAGACGGATGGATAGGGGAGAGGAAGAGGTCAGCTCCCTGCGAAGGCCCCCACACACCACACACTGGCTGAGCAAGCATCCGGTCACTGGAGCCATCGGATTCAGTCCCCAGGGACATTGTGGGTGGGGGGGACTGTCACATCATTCGAGTGCGGAAGGCCAGCCAGTCCACAGACCTGCCAACGCTCACAGCTCAGACACGGGGGACCCGTCGGAACTGGGTGCTCTGCTCCCCAAGCCCGTTCCATGCTGCCGTCCACGGCCGCCTGGCCGCCTGTCCTTCCGCACAGAGGGTTTAGCGCAGACGGCGAGTCTCCACGGTTTGGGTCACAATCTCCTGCTGGGTGTGAGAAAGGAAGCCAACGCCTTTGGTTTCACCTTTGAACGAAGGACGTCTAAGAAATCTGGGACCGTGGGTTCTCTCTGCCCAGCAAGGGGCAGAGCGAATCCTTCCCCGCTCCCCACCCCCTTTCTCTGGCCGCTCCGAAGTCCTCTGCCTGGCTGCGGGCACGGTAGCAATTCAACGCTCTGCTGTCCGCCAGCTCCCGAGGCAACTGGGCACCTGCGCCGTGGCTCATCCGAACTGAAACCCACCGTGTGTGCAAAATGCACGCCAGGTTCCTAAGACCGCATGCAGACAGTGCATAAAAGACACAACATCTTTTAAAAAGTTAATTGCGTCTGTTTCTTTCTCCTCCTTAAGGGGACCACCAGCACATTTAAATCACCTACGTGGGCAGCACAGTATCTCTGTGGGGTGGTGCTAGTTTAGGGAGTGTGAGCGAGCTTTGGGAACCGGGGGCATTTCGTACGTTAATTAGTGCGTGACCACCAGCATGAGTCCGAAGTCTGTTCCAGCGGCAGCTCGGGGCAGACGGCGGTAACTCTGAACCAGGAGTCACGTTGTGAGGAATGAAGCCCGATTTTTCTCTGGCCGTGGGTCTCACAGGTGATGGACTTGTCCCCTAAGTATCCCAACGTCCTCACCCGGGGATTCCGTTAATAAGAGTGTAATGAATGGTCAGGAAGCACTCGGCACAGGAAGTACTCCGGTGCTTCCCCTTCCTTACAATAAAGAAGGTCAAGGCTCTGTCCCCGCCCCCCATGGCATCTTCGCCTTGTCGAGTTCGCTGCCTTTGAAAACACGAAAATCTCTCCGAGAGCTACACTGTCGCTCCGCAAGGGTAAAGCAGTTCAGCCCCCAAGGCTCATTCCTTCCCAGGCTAACTGGGCTTCCTGGAAGGTTTTTCCGAGTCTCATCCAAAACAACCCTGGAAAAGCGGCCTTCAAGAAACCGACAAGGCACCAGCTCCTAAAGATAAGGTACAAAGTTCCTAACCAGAGATGAGGACAGGCTCCGTCGATGGCTCCCCTCCAGGGTGACAAACCAGGGGTCCAAACCACATGGAGTCACCTCCTCGCAGAGCCCTCAGAACGGTGGCCCGGGCACAGCACCCGGGCGAGGCTGGGCCCCACCCCGAATGCCCCCGCCTGCCGAGGCTCTGGAGCCAGGCTCCACGCCCTTCCACTGTCTCTCTGCAGGGGCAGATTCGGACGAACTGATTCCTCAGGTTCACCTTTGACACTAGACTCTGAGCCTCAGCTCCCCGCAGAAAGGAACACGCCCCACAAGTGAAATCGAAGGGAAAAATAACCTTGGACTGAGGTCTCCCAGAAACCCACTGGCAAGTGCAGGGTGCGCCTCCCCGGGATCTTCTGCCAGCATTTCTCAATTTTCCTGTTATGTGTGATATTTTCCATGGATGAGACCAGAGATGCTGGTCGTAAATGATAGTCATATGTTCAAACAATTTTGTTGCTGAAACATGATAATTTCCAGAAGCCCCCTTTCTGTACACCGTGTCTTTGGGTGAGACCCACCGCCAAGAAAGTGGACGGAACAAGAAGAATGGAAGAAGATCTGGAAATTCACCAGGAAACCGCACCACGGCGGGTCTCAAACAAAACAAAAGACCGCTAATCGGAAACAGGCCCACTAGCAAGGGTCACGGGAAGAACGCACGCCAGGCTCCCAGCGCCTGGCTCCGTCTCTGAGTCAGTAACCGCCGGCTTGTCAGGGCGGGCTGTGGTTAATGCTGTGAGAGGCATGTGCTGAAAGCCTTCTCGTTGTCCTTGAATTCCTGCACTTGTGGTCGGAGTATCACACCGCACATGTGCAGAACAGACAAGGCTGGTAGGTTTGAAGTGGGCCGGCTTCGAGGAAGCACAACAGATAAAATCTCCACTTATAAAGCCGGTCCATTGGGAGCTGATTATTTATATTAAAAAAAGGATTCAGCATCAACATCTGAAGTCCCATTTTTCCTATTCAGATATTAGGTGGAATCGCAGGAAATTGCCAATGTCATTGACTGTTTGGACCAAATGGAACTGAAGCCCTGGCAAACCCACGTGGGTCAGACTACACCGTTTATCAGCAAAGGGGCTAGAAAAAAATAAAAATTAAAGAGAGAATTAGGAATCCCTACTAATTTCAAAGAGACCGAAATAAAGATTTTTAAAAATATTTTATTTATTTTTAGAGAGAGGGGAAGGAAAGGAGAGAGGGAGAGAAATATCCACGTGTGGTTGCCTCTCAAGCGCCCCCTACTGGGGACCTGACCCACAACCCAGGCATGTGCCCTGACTGGGAATCGAACCCTTTGGTTTGCAGGCTGGCACTCAACCCACTGAGCCACAACAGCCACCGTGAGGTGAAATAAAGATTTTTAAAATACTTCCCAGGTGAGAATTCTCAGTCAACAGGAAAATATTTTGTTCAATATTTTCCATTTTGATCTACATAACTTTCCAGTAATACACCCAGAGACTGTTTTACACTGAATACTACAAGACGTAGTCAGTGATGGCTAAGAGTTTTGGTAATAAATGTGGTGGTGCCTAAAATAACAGTAATAAACTCCGCATTTACATGCAGGGTCTGGCAGAGGTAACACCATTGAGAGCAGTTGATAGGGTACGGGAATGCTCACAAAAGACGGATGGCAGTTTGAACATGTCACCTAAAATGTCACACGGCGTGCTTGAGTGTGATAGTGTTCCCTTACAGAGTTACATGCTTACGATTTTGTAATAAAAGATTTGTAAGTAATAAAGAGGGGCGTTATTTGTGCCGGACCCCTGTCTTTTTCACATTTCAAAGCAGCTTGAATTGACATGAACATATTCAGTAAGCCATGTCCCCAAATCCTTTATGAAAGTGAGACAAAAGAGCAAGAGAGAAAGTAGCAAAAAAAAAAAAAGGAAAGACGAACTGATTTGGATGGTCGAAAGTGACACGCCCAAACACAGCTTGCTTTTCAAAGGTGTCCCGGTGGAAGCTCCACAGCGACCTCCAGGTGGCGCTGTCTCGTTGCCCACAGTGGTAAGGCATCCCTCCCGGAACCGCCTTCAAAGCTGCCTGGGGGGAAAACCAGCACATTCCTCACATCTCTCCTTCTTCCTCCTAAATTCCACTCTGGGATCAACCAGCTGCTAACCTGCTGATTTCACAAGCTCGGTCCAAATGCGTTCGGGTTATTTGCTAAATTACCTGCATAATGTCTCCAAACCTGTAGACTGTGCAACACCAAGCAGAACACGAAGGTGCACCATGGAGTTGGGGTGTGAGGATGAGGTAACCAGTCACCCTGGTGGGGTGGGGGACGGCGACAGTGCGGCAGGCTGTGTTTGGGGTGGGGGGCAGGAGATGCCGGGAGACCTCCGCACTTCGATTCTGTTTCGAACCTAAAACTACTCTAAAAACATAAAACCTTAATGAAAAGAGAAAAACTGGCCCTGGCTGGTGTGGCTCAGTGGATTGAGTGCTGGCCTACAAACCAAAGGGTTATGGGTTCGATTCCCAGTCAGGGCACATGCCTGGGTTGTGGGCCAGGTCCCCAGTAGGGGGTGTGTGAGTGCAACCACACACTGATGTTTCTGTTCCTCCCATTCCCTCTGTCTAGAAAGAAATTCTTTTTAAAAAATTTAAAGAAAAATTACATATACAAAAATAAAGTTGAAAAGCTACCCTCGGATAAGGGAAATTTGTCCACACTGAGGCTACCCACGAAGCCCTCACTTTCCCTTTTGTCTTTTATTCCCCTCCATTCTCCACCTCTTCCCTCCAGCCTCTGAGAACAAAGCCCAGGCCCAGCCTTAACCCAAGGCGATGGGGAATGAGACCTCACATTATGTCCCTGACAGCGGACAACCCCTGTCCCCACCCGCTGTGACTTCAGCATAGTCCTTTGCTCCTTCTGCATTTAACCTATCTGGAAGTTTCAGAAGGTGGCAGGGATCCCTGAGGTGACCTCCCTCTTAAGAAACACAGGTGGGCACTTAACAAAAGATGTTTAGCGAGCATATAAAATAACCAGTGGGAAACGTGTGTGCTTTTCTCAGAGCAGAGAGAAGTGAGGGCAAGGCTGAGTGCCGCTGTTTTCAGAGTGACTGAGTTTGTTGAACAATCACATTGGCCCACAGAATCAAAGTATTTCTTAGGCCCATGTCCAGGCAAGTGGATTTCTCCTTTAAGATTGACAAATAACTGGGGTGGGGCGGGGGGGGGGGGGCGGGGGGGGGAGAAAATGCAGGCAACTGTAATTGAACAACAATAAAGTAATTTATGAAACATTTAAAAAAAGATGGACAAATAAGAGTAAGTACTCTGGGATACAGAATGAGTGTGAGGGCCCCCCGTGCTGAAGAAAACAGGCAGCTGAGCCCAGGCCAGCTCTCCATCAATCCGGGAAGGTTTCCTGGAGGAAGGGGGTTTGTGTCCTGGATCTCAGGGTCTGCGCGAGGTGGGGTGGGGGGGCAGGGCTCTGGCACACTGCGCGAGCTGCCTTGAGTTCCGCGGTTGCTAAGGCAACAGGCATCCTCAGTGATGCAGGAGCAACCTCTGACTCCACAGCGGCTTCTGCGGTTGCTAGGGGAACAGGCCGCCTCGCGGACGCACCAGCTGCCACACTTTGGATTTCCGACCAAAGGGCTCCGCCCTCTCTTACGTGATCACCATGACCCACCAATCAGATGCTGCTACGTAATAATGCCCGAAGCTGAGTGGCGGTTTGAGGATCTGCTAGGAGATCACACCTGCTGGGGGCCCTGGCAGGACCCGCTGAGGGTGGAGCAACTAATTGGTCGCCAGTCCCAGGGTTTACTCCCTGAGCCGATAAAAGAGAACCGCCCATCCTCATCCTCACCACCACACCCTCATTGCTCCAGGAGGGCGCAGGTGCCCCAGCGGACCTGCGCGACGGCCTGTTGGTGCTGGGCCCAGGGAAGATTCGGGCAGGTCGGTGAAGCAAGGCTGTGCGTGAAGAGGAAGAAATACTGTGCGCAAACCTGGGAGCGCGGCGAGGTGACGGGTCCTCCGCCAGCCCCATTCCGCAGGCCGGAGAGGCGCTCGGGTGTCAGGAAGGGAGACGACCACGGAGCGAAGACGAGGGGAATGTTCGAAAGGTCCGGGAGAACGGGAACCGCGGAGCCAAGTGCGCACAGGAGAAAGTTTCCGAGGCTGTCTCTCCGTGGGTGAATGGCTCTCCATCTCCACGCGTGAAAAGAAGCCGCTGCCCTGGCGGAGAAGGCTGAGGCTGCTTTAATTAAGTGACTTCTGCCCCTGCCGGCCCAGAGGCCTGGCGCTGAAGTGGGGGTGGGGTGGGTCACGGGACGCCGGGTGACCGGGGAGAGAAGGCCCAACGGCCGCGCTCGCAGTGCGAGGTGCTGCGCCCAGGCCGGTGGGAACACGGCCATTCCTGTGTCAGAATCACGTCGCGTGCACCTCAGGATGGATTTTTCTTTTTCTCCATCAAACGCACATAAATCGGGAATCATGCTCAGCCGCTGAGACCTCGTCCTGTTTCTGAAAACACACCTGTTCCAAGAGGAGATGGTTTTTTAAGGGCCTACATGTGTGTGGCATCTCTGTGATTTTCTTTTTATTTACTTACTTATTTAATCCTCAGCCGAGGACATGCTTATTGATTTGAGAGAGAGGAAGGGAGAGAGAGAGAGAAGCATCGATGTGAGAGAGACACGTTGGTCAGCTCCCTTGCCTCCGCGCCCCCACCCGCACGGAACCCGCAACCTTTGGTGCACAGGACGACGCTCCAACCGGCCCAGCCGCCCGGCCAGGGCCACCCTTGTACTTTTCAAGTCGCCGCGACCCCTTCTCTTCTGACAGTGCCGGCTGACTGTCCCCTGTTCTCACAAAGGCTCTGCGCCCCCGGGTCCAGGTCCAAGGAAGGCCCCTCCCGCACCATCAGGCTGTATTTGTACGTCTTTTGCCAGCTGGGTTCCGATTCCCGCAGAGGATGCGGGGATTCTGAGCTGTCTGTCGGCAGAATCGCGGTCCCCGGAACACTCTTCCCGAAAGGACGGGCCCTCCTTCCCCACCACGGACACAGGCCAGCGCTGTGGACTCTGGGCGTCTCGCTCTGTCCTGGGAAACCGGCTTTACTCCAATCCACTTCCGCGCGCAGCTCTGCCGGGTCAGGTCTCCGTGCGTCCTCGGAGCTGCTCCTGTTTGGTGTTCGAGTTCCAAGAGTGGGAATCGAAGCTCGTTCAAAGTCCAGCATCTCGTTCTCGACAGCGCTCTGAAACCGTGCGCGGAGCAGGGCGCTGGAAACGGCAGGGGGCGCTCTGCTTCCCCGAGGAAGACTTAAGGGGCGGCAGGTGCGCTTCTGTTTCCCAGCTCTTTCTTCCTCTTTTCATGCGGCTGACCCACCTTCGGAGTGTTTTAAGCCACTCCGTCCCCTGTACTGTATTTAGAGGAATTACATGGCAGGCTTTGAAGCCCTCGAAGGAAACAAGCTAGACAGCCACCGTCCGGCGCGACCTGTGTCATCTACATGGTTCTCCACAAGCTCCGCCTTGGGGCGGAATCCAGCGGGCCTCGCCTCCTTCATGCATTAAACGCCAAGAATTCAGGTCATCCCCGTTTATTCCTGATCCCGTATAGCGTTTGGGAAGAGAATTCAAAAGCGAAGAACACCAACGTGGTGGGCGTCCACTCCAGGAGCAGCCTCTCCCCGAGGAAGGAGCCAGCCCACAGGTTCTGCGCAGACTGTCGTGTGGGGGAGACAGTACCAGGAAGGGGGCGTCACGAGCACACCAGCCCGGGCACCTGCTATCCAGGCAACCCCAGGCAAGGCACTCAGCCCCGGTTTCCTGGCCTGTGAAGCTCGTTAAGATGAAACGGGTTGACAGCATAGAGTGCTGAGGGCCGGGCCTGGCCTTTGGAAGTGCTGAGCAGGCACTAACTGTTGCTAGTGCAAAGCCGCAAGTCCACACGCATGGCAGTCTGCCCCACGTGCGGGCCTCTGGGCAAGGAGAGTGGCACAGTGTGTCCTGCTGACTTGTCCCTTTCTTGCCATGGGCTACACTAGGTGTCCAGGATATGAATTAAGCAAATAAGCTTTTCCTTAAAATTCAGCCACAGCGTCAGAATCCGTTTTCATATCTGCTGCAGTACGGGCCTGAACAGGAACCCCCATCTGGGGAGGCTGGAAATGGCCCCCACTCCGTGGTCCCTCTGTGACCCCGTGCGCAGCAGCAGCAGCAGCGGAGGAAGAAATCGATGAAGAGGGGCTCTGTCCCCTGCCCACTGCGGAGAGGGCGCCACAGTCAGATCCTTCCGCAGAGGTCGTGGAAGCCCTGCCCTCTAACCTTAACCTGACCCTGACCCTCCACTGGAGTTCAGCCCTGCTGTGAGCACCGCTCAAGCGACAGTGGCTTTGAAAGGGGCCGCTGCAACAGGAAATGCAGAGGGAGTGAAGTGGAGCATTCGGTGGGAAGTGATAAGGTGAGGATGGGGGGGGCACAGGACGACAGCCAGATGACTCCCTTTCTGCGGGGCGACTCCGTTTTGCACTCGACTCCCTTCCTTCATAAACGCCCTTATTCCAGACGTGAGTCCTAAGGGCGTCTATGGCTGCCCCTCCTTTCTCCTCCCTCCCTGTCTGTGTGCCTTTCTCCTGTCCCGTCCCTTTTAAAACAATCTCCATTCTCATTGCTACACCCCAGCATGGACCGTGATAGCTGGTCCTATACTCAGCCACTCCCCGCTTCTGGCAAGCAGGCTCCTCCAGGGCACCTCCAGGCCGCGCCCCGCTGGGCTGGAGCGAGGCCCGAGGGTCAGCATCCCCGCACCCCCCCACACACAGCTGGGGTCCCAAGGCTGTCGGTGTGCCTCCCGTTACCTTCAGAGTTCCCTGAGGCGTGCTCGTTGGAGTTTTCTAGAGGGTTGGACCCTCTCCAGGGGACACCCATGGGGCTTTACCAGTGGGAGGGCAGCACCTCGCTGCTCCGGTTTGGGGGGCCAGTGCCTCGGAACCAGGAGGCTGGTTCCCGTCTGAACCCCGGCCTTGGGTCTGCAGGCCAGTCACCTGTTGCTCCGAGTGGCGCCCCCTTATCTGTACAGTGTGGATAACAGCCGCCTTGTAGGGTTTATAACACACGCAGAACGTCTAATTCAATACCTCTTACCGCCCCTTCTCCCCCCGTGCAGTGAAAGACTGCACTAGGCCGCTAGTTCCTTCCAGTGTAAACAATACTCAGCTCTGTGTCTTGTCCTCGTGCCGGCCCCTAAATTAACGGAGCAGCAGCAAGTGGCTACTAAGGCTGCCCCTGATCGGAGGGGACGAGGGGCCATCAGCGTGACATCAGGTTTCCGCCCCCTGAGCATTCCCACCTCTCCTGCCCCTGCCAGCCTCTCCAGGCCTTTGAAGGGGTGCCACAGCCACCTGCCCCTCAGCCGAGGGTCACTTGGAGAGGAAGGCTCGGCCTCCCGAGCACCGGGTCCCGGCCCAGAGGCTCACACTTCGTTCCTTGGCCCGGCCACCTCCTGGCAGAAACCGCAGACACTGCGAACGCCGGCGTCAGGGATGCTCGGGGTGGAAGGTGACGAACTGCGGGAGTCGGTTCTCCCCGCACACCCTGCCGTCCGCCCCGGGCACTCCCAGCCAGGGAGACAGGCTGCGGGACACCTCCGCAAACCAACCACGCGGCCTCCACTCGCCGGGCCCAGGAAGACTGGATGGAGTCGGGCCTCTGGTGCCACTCGGGAGTGCCCCTATCAGCCCTGAAGGACTGAGACATCCTGACCTTGACCGCCAGCCCCTGCTGGGCCTGCCACACACACTCAGGCAAAGGAAACAAAGCCGGAACTCATGCTGATGTCCCCAGGGCTCAGACAGGAAACAGGGCAGGGAAGGAGAGTTTGTCCAAGAAAACCAGACACGCAGAGACGGGGATACTACGTTCAGAGAAAGAAATACGTTGAATGGATTTTACTGTGGGGGAATACAGCCTTTTGCCATCCCTGGGATGGCATGCAAGCCCTGGAGGAGAGGTCACCAGGACAAGTGCTTCCTGAGGAGTGAAGTGGCAGGCGGGGAAGAAGGCGTTTCTGCATCACTCCCCTAGGATCAGCGGATCGAGAGAGATCGTGTGCCTCGGTTTCTCCGGCAAACACCGCGCGCACTTGGTTGAACATTCTCTCTGGCCGCGCCCCAGATAAAGGCCTGCTGACTCAGCCCTCGTGTGCGGAAGGAAGAGGAGCCCTGGAGCACATTTGGAAAGAGGCAGAACCTCATCTCCCCGCGCACCCAGCTCCAGACCTGCAATCTCCATCCGACCTCTGGGGACGGTCAGGGCCTCGCGCCGGCCACGCCCCCAGTCCGGCCACTTCCCCAATCCCAGCCTGTGCGTGAATTGGCATGACCGCCCACGGTGGGTTGCAATGTCAAATCCATTCCGACCATGAGAAAGGGGCCGTGAGGGATTGGAAGGCACAGCCCTGGCTGCTTCTTCTGTGCTGCCTTCGCCTGGGTCGCTGGTCACATGATGGTTACGCTGAGACCGGAGCAGCGAGCACCTGCGCGCTCAGACCGCGTGTCCTGAAAACACTCCGCCACTCCACCCCGCCACTGGGTCGGACAGTGTAAGGTGCGGAGCCACCCCCAGGAGCGGGGCTGGGTGCAGGCAGACACCGGTTCCCTCCGACTCATTCCTGCTCCTCCTCTGAGCGACATTACCTGTCCTTCCCATGTCCTCCAGCTGGCATGGTAAGACTGCTTCTAGTAGTTCTCAGCTGTGTTTTTAAGGGCGTGCGCGGCTCAGGCAGAGCCCCTCCTCCTGGCAGCCTCCAGCCCCAGTTTTCCCCCAGAGGCAGTGCCCGGCGCCCACACTCCCACATTTTAGAACTGGCCGGGAAAGAAGGTTCCTGAGAACTGGTGTTGCAACCCTTGGGTTTTCGCCAGCTCCCCGAGGGATGATTTGGCGGGAGGGCCGGGGAGATTCACAGATCAGGAGAGATCGGCTGGACTTGGGAGCCTCACCTACGCCCTGCAGGCACCTTTCCGGGCCTTTCATGCCTGTGTTGGCATGAATCGGCCAGATGTCTCTCCGGCCTCCTGAACTGTCTGCCCACAGGGGTGGTGTCGGCCACCTGTGAACCCGTGACAGCAGGACTTCCTGACCCTTCCCGCCTTTGGGGGGGCTTCACCGTGGCCAGCACAGCTGGCATGCGGCCCTGCACGGGAGGCCTGCCCGGAGCCCCTCTTGCTTGTGACTCAGGACCTCATAGCAGGCTCCCCCTCTGAGAAGCCGCTTGGTACGACCCACCCATCACCGGCCCAGCAGGCTGTTTTCCAACAAGCCACCCGCCCCATTCACAGGTGCTCCCACGGGCCGGATGGACAGTCCTTGTCACACCTCCCACCATGGATGTGACCCCCAGGGGGCAGAGCAGAGGCCTCCTGAGGTGAGACCACCGCCCCGTCCGAGCACCGGGAGGGCCTGGGCACGTCCAGAACCGATCGTGTTGAGGCCAAGCGCAGAGCCTTGAGGACAGAGGTCAGAAAAGATCTATGGCCCCGAGCCTGGGCAGGTGGCTGCTGCGGAAGGAGGCGCACTGCACAGACGGGCAGGGGAGGGGCAGAGGGGGATGAACGCCACTGTCACAGCACAGAGTCAAGAAGCAGTGTCTGAAAGGGACATCCGGAAGTAGGGTAGCAAACACACGACGTACAGAGGTGAGGAGGCACTGCCAGAGAACCCGCGACAGACGGGGTCCCAGGCACTCGCTCCGCGCCGGCAGGACTAGGTGGGCCCGGGAGCGGGGCCTGTGCCGGGACCCCATGAATGAACACGCCAGAACTCAGAGGGGCGGTCGTGGTGCATTTGAGAGCGCCCGCCGTCCCAGTAGTACAAAGGAGACGGGCCGTGTGCTTTAGAGACCTTTGTTCCCTCCCGAAAACAGAGCCATTTGCTGAGGGTGGAGAGCCCCAGTCACACCACACCCGTTCCCCTTTGGACCCGAAGCAGGTCCGCCTCCACCCCCAGCTGCTGAGCCCCGAGGCCTGCAGCTGGGTTACGCTGTAACTACTTAACTAAGGACAGACCAACACCCAGGCACCAGTTACATTATTGTTTTAAATGAGCTCAGACTTTGCCCCCAGATATGGGCCCCGCCTACCGTATGCTGCCCTGCGGATCTCGAAGTTTCGTGTGCACACAGGGCACTTCTTCCCACTCACGCGTCACAGAACACACCTCTTTCGCACCCCGGCCTGGCCAGCCGCGCCTACACCACCTCCCACACAACCTGGCTCAGAGGGCCCCAGGGCCGCGCCCTGTGCACCGGGTGAGGCTCGGACTGCGGGTAAGGAGAAGGGAATGTTTGCTTAGTAAAACCCAGGCAGGAGTAAAATTCAAAACTTTTTTATGGGGGAGAAAAATAAATAGACATCATTGAAATAAAATGGAGAATAAAAGAAAGAACACAAAAAACCCAGACCCCAATACAAATGGCATTTCAGTTCACAGCGAAGGCGACATTCAAACAGGAAAGAAAACGCGAACCCATGACAAACTCCTGGGAGGAGGCAGCTCCGTTCCTAAGGCATGCCCTCAGTCTGGTGCCTCAGGGGTTTAAACACAAATCGTCAAAGTTTAACACGTATCAAGGAAGCAAATAGAAACTAGACCTCAACATTTCAAAAAGGATGCATGAGTGAAGGTAGAAAAGACCTTCCAAAGAATAAAAAACTGGTAAATTCGAACACACATTTTTTTTCCCTGTAGATTGAGAGTTAAATGAAACCCACAACCAGTGGCAAATGAAAAAGATGTTCACAACCTACATGGCAGCAAAGCCTACTCCCCTCGGCCGATGAACAGCTTGCAGAAGCTGGGGAGGGAAAGAGGACACCTGGTATGAAAACAGGCAAAAGGAGAGAACGAGCGGTACTGGCCAAAAAAAGAAAATTGCAGCTGCTAAATGCAAATGAGTAAGTAGTGAAACTTACATAAGTGCAAATCAAAACAAAAACAAGACACCTGTGCAACTGACGACCCTTTGAAGACCACGGGGTCGGGGAGCCCTGGGGGGCGCTCTGGGCTGTGCCCACGGGCTCTGGGGGGGGAATCTGACTATATTTACATCACCTTGACTTAGCATCCCCACTCACAAGGACACACACTGTGAATATATTCAGAAAATCTTGCCAAGATATTCTGTGAGGTTGGGTTTCTTACAGCTTTTGTAATAGCAAAGGTTGGAAGGGAACAGAAAAAAGCAACTAAATCGGCCATCAGCAAGAAACTTATAAAAATCACTTAATAGTCTGATGACACCAGGCACTGGCAAGGCTGCCGAGCAAGGCGAAGCCTCCTCTGCTGCCCGGGGGGTGCAGAGGGAGGGTGCCGACGTTCACCAAAGTCCGGCACCACCGGTCAAACTGACAGAGCCCACGCCAGTCCCAGGGACCGACCTTTAAATTTGGCCACATAAACCAAAAGGCATCTGTAAGTATGTTCGTTCCTAAAAGCATGTTTCTACAAGAGATCCAAACTGGAAACAATCCAAACTTCCAATGTGAGAATTGATTTTTAAGTGTTATTTAGCATGCAATGGAATACTACAATGAAAATGAACTCAGCCACACGCTACGAAACAAGGAATCTCATAACCCTAACATTGAGCAAAAGAGGCAGAGGCAAGAAACAAAATTCCGATTCCATTTGAACAGAAAAATAACTATCTTATTTAGAAATGCATCCACGGATAGTAAAAATTTTTTAAATGCAAGGAAACTAGAACCACAGAGGTTAGGACAGAGGGACCCCAGCAGGCAGGGCTGAGGCTGCAGGTGACTGGGGCCCGCCATGGGCCTCTGCCCACGTTTCTGACGGGGCAGAATGGGAACGGCGTGTCTGAGAGTCTGGACTTCACCCTGCAGGCACTGCTCAGCCATCAGACAGGAGGCCAGCTTTGGAGAGGGGTGTGGGCGAGGGATTGTGCAAGAGAAGCCAGTTAAGACACCACTGTGAGTGTCTGGGTCGGTCCTAAACAAAGGCAGAGGGATTTGCAAGACCATTTTGAGGTGCTATCAACAAGAATCAGTAATAACAGCAGCTTTTATTAAGTGCCTACTGTGGGCCCTGACTATGTGTTATCTTCCCAACAGCCAGGCAAAATACACGTTCAGTGGACAAACTCTGCAGATAAAAAGACCACACGAGTTTCAGAGGTTACGTCACTCCCCCCAGCATCACACAGCTACATAATGGCTATTCTGGAATGCGCCCGCAGGACCGAGTCCCAGGCCCAGGGAGTGAGGGACTGGAGCCAGGCCCCGCCTCTGGCAGAGGCAGTACAGTCGCTGCCCTCTGCCGAATGCAGGAGGTGGCCCCGCACGCACCAGAAAGGGACTCTGGCTCGCTGCGTAGGATGCTTCTTGCAAGGCTGCGGGACTGTCAGGGTCAGAGGTCGCTAGAGGTGCAGGCTTCACAGAAAGGTCTGGAATCCAGGGAGTTGCAGACGGCGAGGCAGCAGGAAGGGACTGTTCGTATATCCATGTCACGAGGAATTACTGAGTGCTACCTGTACGCCGGGCCCGTCAAAGCAGTGGGGATACAGCAGCAAATAGACCGTATCATCCCCTTCATTCAACTTACACTGGATCTGGGCAGCCAGGTCATACACCAGAGATTTCACTGAGTCCCCTAATACGTCACATGGTACAAACCAAAGCAAAGAAGGAGAGAGGTGTCTCGAGGTAACTGCTGCAGTTTCTAATACCCGATTCTGGGATCAAACAGGAAACACTGGGAAGGAGGGGCCAAAATTCTGCTCCTGATTCTTCAGTCACCCCTCCCATCACCTCCCACTGCCTTTTCTTACAGCGAATAGCCAGCAAGTGACTCACTTCTTCCAGCTGAAACAAAAACACGGTAGGCTGGCGACTTAAACAGCAGACATCTATTTCCGGAAGTTCTGCAGACTGAGAAGGCCAAGATCAAGGTGCCAGCAGACTCAGTATCTGATGACAGCCTTGGCCGACTGCGCTCTCTGGGGTCTTTTACCAGAGCGCTAATCCCATTCATGGGGGCCCCACCTTCGGGACTAATCACCTCCTCCCAAAGGCCGCACCTCCAAATGCCAACACACTGGGGAGTAAGTTTCAAAATATGAAGAGGGGGCACGGGGTCAATAGCAGCAAGCGGGGGAGGGGTTTCTCCCTCCATACGGAAGCAATGCTTTCCTATTTTCTTCCTTTCCATGTTCAATAAAACAAGCCCTTCCCCAGCAACATGCCAGAACCCTGAAATATGTAAGGCCTTCTTGCACCTAAGAAGTTGAAAGCGTGAGAAAGCTTGGAAGGTGCTGAAATGGCGACAGTAGGCATTTTACGAGCCCTCGCCGGGCTTCCGCGTGTGCGGGTATGCCAGCCCAGCAAACCGGGCCCCACACGCAGCCTGCAGCCCTCTGAGATCCGGAGCCCTGCCTCCCCCACCTCCGCCAGGCGCTCTCAGAGGGGGCGAGCGCTCACAGGTGGCCAGAGGTGGCGCCATGGCAGGAGGTGGGGGTCGGAGCGAAGGGACGAACCGAGTTCACAGCGCCAGGGCGAGTCCTGAGTCCTGCTCCCGCAGCCGCCCTCACTGCCAAGCCGCCGGCAATGGGACTCCAGACGCAACTGGGGCTAGAGCACACGATCGGAGGTCTGTCGTCCCCGAGCCCAAGCGGCCCTTCCGGGAAACAGAACAGCGAGGTGTGTGTGGGGGCGGGGAAGGGCAGCGTGAGCGGATACCGCCACCACGCGGCAGGGCTCAGCTCGGGCTCTCGACAACAGTGACCAACAGGAACCCTTACTAGTCGGGGAAACGTGCGGGCCAATACACCCTTACACCCCTTCCCTTGGCCAAGGCAGCAGCCGGACACCGAGCACGTGCCGCACCAATCCCACCCCCATCGGGTGCGCCCCTACTTCCACGCACGCGCGGTACCAGCTTGCGCCTCGCCCAGACGCAAGCTACGGTGGCTGTGATGGGGACAAACTACTTACGTGCGACCGTTCTGCAAACCCAATCCGGAAAGCGTGAACTAGCAGAGTCACTGTGGAAAAGCAGCTACTAAGGCATTTGTGGGTGGGAATAAATAAATAAATTTGGGAGTGGAAGGGGTAAGTCAATGGACAGCCGTGAGGAGCGAGAAATTTCAGTCTCTGGTTCACAAGGAGGAGCCTAGAGCTGTCATTCAAAGGCGCAAACGAACCCTCGCCTTGGAGGCGGGGCCTCACGTGGCCCTGGGGGCGGGCGGGGCCTTCTCGAGCCACGCCCCATCCTGCCGGAGGCCTTGGGTGCTGCATCCACACTTCGCTGCGCACCTAGGGTCCACACCAGCCCTTCCGAGGTGATCCAGGTGAGTGCACACCGTGGGGCGCGCCGGCCCTCGGGGGCACTTAAGCGCCTGCTCTGGGCACTGCCCGTACTCTGTCATCCTGAGCTGAACAGGGACTCTCCCTCTCTTCCTCTTCCTGTCCGTAGATTCCTTTCTACCTTCCCATCCTCTTTGCCCTCCACCTGCCCTGCACCCTCCCCAGCATGGAGTGGGTTTGCGGCATCTAAGCTGGGCCTGGCTATGCCATCTGCAACTCGGAGATTCTCAAGGTCAACCCTCCCGAAGTCCCTTCCTTTCCTCCCTTCCAGTCCCCCCGCTGTGCCTCCCGTGCGCACACGACCTTGCCGGCCACAGCTTTCCTGCGGGGATGGGCGGCCAGGCACAGCGGGGCAGTGGGCCACGCGGGCCCAAGGGTAGCTCCGGGCTTAAAGCGGCCTGGAGCGCGGCGCCCGCTGCAGATGTGGCTGTGTTGCTAGGGCCCTTCCGAGAGTCCCCAGAGCATCGTGTTTGTTTTCCTCCTGCTGCGCAGAACCGTTTGTCAGTTTGCACGGGAACCGTAAAGTGGGGCATTTCCTACCTCAGCCTTAGAGCAGGAACCGTGCGCCGGAGGAGGCGGAATCCTCATTTACAGTTCTGCCTTGGAATTCGGTCAGCTTCCCCCTGTCTGGTGGCGCTGCAGGGCGGTGGAAGGGGCCGCAGACTCCATGGTGAGTCATGCGGAGTTGTGGCTTCTGCTGACACTTTCCTCGGGAGTCACGAGGTTACGAGCTACATTGTAGCATAGGGGACAAGTGTGGGAAAGGAGGTGAAGGGGGAGCGGAGGCAGGAGGCTGGGCGGGAGGGGTGGGGCGCCATGGATGAAGGCCTCTTCTGCTCTGCAGAGGTGCCAGCGACCTAGGCGTGGTCACGCCGGACTGCGGCCACGGGTGTAGCTTCCTCAGTGCCTGGGGGCCAGAGCAGGGCTTCCCTTGGGATATCTGAGGTCACTGCGGGCTTGCAGTGCGGGGAGGCTCCCACGGGTGTTGGTTAGAGTTACGGGCAGTGTTTTATTTAGTCCCGTGAGTTCAGTTCAGTGAATGCACTTCCATGAATCTTCCAGGACTTCCTGAGTGGGGGATCAAGAATGTTTCTCCTCCCAGGAGTTAAATGGAAGGAGGACCAATAAAACTAACATCTAAATGCAAACAAATACTTTCCAAACCCTTGGAAGATGTGTTAAGCTTCCCTTCTGACACAGTGTTACAGGAATAGAAAACTTTGTCAAGCATCTTCCCCAGCCCATGTTGCTATATATAAAACAGCTAGGGCTGGTAGAGAGACGCGGTGGCCAGCCCTAGAAACTGCACCCCAGTCTTCCTTCCAGGAGGGGACAGACTGGAGAACGGCAGTGTCCCCGCATTTCGAAGTCCTCCTGCTGGCCTAGCTCTCCGAGGAGAGAGTCACCAAAGGGAACCTCGTAATTGGAGCACAGCGTGTGGACTGAGTGCCTGTAAAAGAAGGGTTTTAAGAGCCCATTATCCAGGGAAGTGCTGAACAGCCCCCGAACAATCTGGAATGACAGGATGACACATCAGTCTGTCGGAAAGCCATTCAGTGCCCACTGCGCTGCTGGCTGCATTTAAACACACGGTTCCCCACATTCGTCTGTGAACGTTCTGAATCCGTGTTCAGAACCCCATTGCCAACCACATCTGACCGTGAACCGTTTCGCATTTTTAAAGCAATATTTGTTTAAAAGGATATATACTGCTATGGTTTTTGCAACTGATTTATGGATCCTCGTTAAGAGTTTACCATCCTCCTGGAAAGGATTCAGCGGTTACCAAGTAGGTGGCCCTGCGTAAAACAGAATTCCTGGGTTTCCCCACACGCTCTCCCACAGTGGGGGGCGGGGGGGGGCAGTGAGGACACAGGGCAGGTGTACCGCCTTCCGAATGCGTCTGCAAACACCTTTAAGGATTTCGGCATTTGGAATCTGGGGTTTCCCCCAAGTTCTTTCTCGAGTTGACCTGTTTATTAGCTGGGAGCTGGGTTCGAATATTTTGGTGCCTTAGGACGCTTTCTTAAATAAGCGATGCTCTCTCTCTCCAGCCTCGGAAATGGGAATGGCTGGTACAGACAGGCACAGACTAACTCCTGTCCTGGGCGCGAGCCAGCAGCCCGCGGTTCCTCCCTTCCCAGCGGCTGGCACCCTGGTGGGGACCCTGCAGCTGCTGGGACTTGACTGCTGTCGGCCGTGTTTCTTGTGACAGGAAATCCCAGTGGTGTCAGTGTGACTCAGTAGAGATGCCTTTTTCCCTCTTCCGGAAATCAGGGTCTTGTTTCCCTGTGGCCCTCGGTGCCTGTCTAATGCCGGTTAAGGGACAGGTGACGAAAACGGGGTGCCCGTTCCCATGTAGCCCGTCTCCTTGCAGACCCGGGCACCCGAGAGGCGGGAGGATGCTCTTCCCTTCCTGTGATCGCTCCTCGTTCGTCATACCGCGATGCCAGCACGCATTTTTTTTTTTAAAGTTCCTTTTTGGACCTTTTCCAAGGGTTTTTCTTTCTTCCATTTACAAAGACCTCAGGCTTTAATCGCTCGCAGATTTGGCGTTAATGATTGGCTTTCTATTCTCGATACCATTATACTCCGGGGAGCGGGTGTGGTCAAAGGTGGCTGCAGCCTGCAAGGCCACCCAGGGCTGAGGGCACAAAGCCTGCCCCCGACGGCCCGGCCGCGTGAGTCCAGGCTGCCTCTGTGACTGCTGTGTGACCTTGGGCGGCGGAGTGACCTCCCTGATGCTGTTCCTCCGCTGCAGAGTGGAAACAATGACCCCTCACGGGGCCGCTCCGGGGGGCTTCCCCAGTGGAGATTGGCGAGCCCCTCGGGACAGGGGTTGGCAGGAGGTACACAGTAAACGTGCTGGTGACGAATGTCACGGGTAAAAGTAACTGATCGCTCCGGCCGCCCTCCCCCCGTCTGCTCCCCACCCCGACGCGCCGGCCCCCTCTCTCTGTTGTCCATGCTGTGTGCCTGCTGTGCTGTCCGCCCATGTCCTCTCCCATGTGAGTTCTCGCTCACGCGTCACGGTCTCTGTGCCGCAGAGCCTCCGCCGCAGCCTGTCCCCTCCTGCTTCACCGCCCCCCGTGCTCTGTCCCTCCACTTGTCCGTGTCCTTCTTTCCGGGTCAGGAGCGCCGCCTCGGCCCCTCCCATGGAGCACGGTGTCCAGTACGGGGCAGGGCGGGGGGCTTGGTCCTGGGAGGGAAGGAGCCATTCTGAGCAGCGCTGAGGACGGTGGCAGGTGAGGGCAGCAGGCGAGCAGTCCCCGTCGGTAAATGGTCTGTCGGGCGGTGACTTGAACAGATCAGCCCCATTGAAGGAATCGCTGAGATTTTCATTTTCTTCTGTGTCCCGTGGCTTCTCTCCATTCTCTCCCTGCCTCCGAGGTTGCTGCCCTCAGACCGTGGAGAATATTCTGCAGCCTGTCCCCGGTGTCACACCTCCCGGGAGGCCAGGCTCCCCAGGGCCCAGCGTGGCCCAGGGGTTTCTAGGTGAGATGTCACCACATCAAGGGAACTCTCGCCCTTTTGTGTCAGGAGCTTTTCGTGTCAAAAGTCCGTCTGGGAAAGTGCCGTCACGCCGGCAGAGGGACCTGGGGTCTGTCCCGTCCTGTTGCAGATGCACACTCTCCCCAGGTCCCCGACGAGCAGAGCCCCCGCTTTCCCAGGGGACAGACACGCAGACACAGAACTCATGCTCTGGAGGGGACGCAGCGGGGAGTTCGCTTCCCTGGTCTGGACGGAGTCGGCGCAGACGGCCCGCTGACCGGGAAACAGCGCCCAGACTTGAGCATCCTGCCGCCCCCCACCGCCCCCAGTGCAGGGATGAACTCACAGCCCCGACAAGGGTCAGGGTTCAAACAACACTGGAACCTGAGTACTTTCTACGGCCAAGTGGTGGCTGTTTAATGACACAGCCGAATACACTTGGACTACAGCGCGGTCATCTGTAAAAGGGACAGACCTCCCCCTTCCTGACTTGCACCCCCCCATGAAGGGCAAGCGCCCCGAAAACTCACAGGAGCAGGCTGTGAGGGTCCCGCTGGACCCTTAAATAGCCCTTTCATTTGAAGTCGTGTGGCTGATTGCCCAGAATGTCAGGCACCACCGATCCACCGTTCAAAAGCAACGGTCCCAGGCCGTGCTTGGCGTAACGAGCCTCACTTCTGGGGGGTGAGAAGCCTTGAACTCTGACTCACTTGACGAGTGGGGGCGTGTGATCCGGTGGGTGACAGTGACCGTGAAGAGGGAGCTGGGAGCCCAGTGGCCGTCACAGGTTAGACTGATGAGATCAAGTCCCCAGAAGGTACGGGCCGCCTGACCCACCTGTTTGGTGCGGAGCCCGCGGCCCTCGGAGCCGAACGGAGGGGCGGTCTTCCGCGGGCACGCCCGTCGGGAGGGAGCCTGTCCTGCCTCTGGTGTCCTCGCCCCATTGAGTTCGGGGGCAGGCGGAGCAGCCCACTGATCGGTGTGAAACCAGGGCTCGCACACCCGCGGGCCCAGGTGTGGCGGTGAGGGTGGGTCGGGAGGGAAGGCTTCGCAAGGCAGGGGCGGGCCGTGCCCGGGCCGTGTCGGCAGGATTGGGCTGTGGGCCGACTCAGGAGGCCGGCCTGCCCCTCAGCCCGCTCCTCCTCCCACCTTCGCCCTTCCCCGAAAAGCCGCTCTCGAAGGTCCCGTCACCAAAGCCAAGCATCCTCAGTCTGCTCACGGGTCTCAGCCGAGGGGACCACTTCCTCCTTGTCAGGACTCCTTCTTCCCTTCCGTCCAGGGTCTGCGCCCCTCCTCCGAGTCCCTGGAGGGAGAAGCGAGAACAGTTGACCATCACGCGGCCCTAAAGCCCCTCTCGTGATCGGGACGGCCCCTCTAACCCGATGTCCTGCTTGCTGTTCCCACCACTCGCTGGGCCAACCGCACCGGCCGCCTTTCCGGCCTTGAGTGTGCGGGGCTGCCCTCGGCCAGGGCCTTTGCCCTGGCGGCTCCAGTCGGACCGTGCTTTCCCCAGGATGTGGGGCGGCCGCCGCGGCGGGCAGGCCCGCGGCGGTCCTGGGACAGCAGCCAGGCCCTTCCCTCGGCCACGACGGGCGCTCCCCACGGCGCAGGCCACTCTCTGGGGTCGCGTTTGCATGTTTGGTGTCTTTCGTCATCTCGGGAATGGCAGTGTCTTGCAGGCAGGGACCCCATCTTGCTCACACTCTGTCCCCCACACCCGAACCGGGCCTGGTGTAGAGCAGGCGCTCCGTGTAGCGTGGCGGAATAAAGGAATCCGGGGTTCTCGGACGCGGCGGGCTGTCCGCGCCAGGAAACCCACTCCCCTTGGGGACCTGAGCAGAGCAGCCCTCCGGCAAATTTGAGTCCACTCCAAACAGCGTCAGAACTCACGCCTGAGTGAAAGCACGCAGTGGTTGGCAGAGAACGCCGCACCTCCTGACCGAGGACGCACGTCCCACAAGGGCAGACACGTGTGTGCCCTCGCATCTAGTTTACGTCACCCAATTCCTCCAGCCGTCCTGCGGCGGCCACGGTCAGTGGTCTCCCTTTTGCAGAGAAACTCGGTGGCTTCCCCGGCTCACCGAGGCCGTGTGCGGACACAGGGTCAGCTCAGAATTCTTGCCGTCTCGTCTCCCGCCACTTTCCCCGCCGGAGAGGGCGGGGGCGTCAGCCACGGTATTCCAGTCCGGTATTCCAGTCTGCCAGGAGCGAGAGCGTCCCCCAGGGCATCCCACTCTCGACTCCATGACAGAGGGTGCCTGACTGAGCTGGAAAAACCGCCCTGGCCGGGTTGCTCGGAGCTCCAGCTTGTCCAGTGACCAAAGGTTGCAGGCGGTCGCAGGTTTGGTCCCCGGTTGAGGCACGTATGGGTGGCAGCTGATTCATGTCTCTCTCTCTCTCTCTCTCTCTCCCCCCTCCTTCCCTTCCCCTCTCTCTGAAATCAATTAAAAAAACATGTCCTCAGGTGAGGATTGAAAAGAACCAGAAAAACTGCATAGAATGATTCAGGTCCCCTTAGCCCTTCGATGTCCTCTCCTCTCAAGAGCGCTGTGTTGACCCCTCTCCAGACCGCCAGGAGTCGCTGCTGTGAAGCCCACGCCTCCTCGGAAACGCCTCCTGCCCTCCCCCAACCCTCGCAGGCTAGTTTCTGCGGGGGTCTTTCTGTGCCCAGCTTCTGACCATCGCTGTGATGGGAAAATCTGCAACTGGCTGCCTGCTTCCTTACTCTCTGCTCCCCCCACTAGAAACGAGCCTCGTGAGGGCAGGGCCCGAGTCTGGCTGCGACCTCCCTCGCCTGCAGCCCCGGCCCAGGCAGTGGCACACAGTAGGCACACAGCAGGCACACAGTAGGCATAGGTAAACGAGGACAGGTGAATGCACACACACACTCGTCCCTGCCAGGGACGGGCCGAATGGATGCATTTTGATTTTTTTTTCCCAGAGTGGGCACTGGTAAGATGCTGCCTCCTAAATACCCCTGCTTTTCAGATGATTCGGGTAGATTTGGACGAGGCTGGCCGCTCGGAGTTCAGAAAAGGAGGGGAACCCACACAGCTCTAAGCTTCGTTTGACAGTATAAAATAGCACATATAAATGATGAATGTTCGAACGCACATCCATTACCATCCATTTATTCAAACGTCCCCTTTCGTAATGGAATCAGGGCCAAGCCCCAGCCGACAGAGCATTGGTGCGTTGGTGCAGGAAACATAACCCATGTGTAGCGCCGATGAGCACCGGCTGGGTGTCGGGCACTGCGTGGGGGTGCAGACTCCGCCTCCTCCTGCTCCTCAGCCCACAGGCGGGGCGGGCACCCTTAGAATCTCCACTGGATGAACAAGGAGGCAAGCAGCTGAAAGACGCCCACTTTTCCCAGGACGCAGCCAGGAGGCGCGAGGCCCAGGGTCTGACTCAGACCATCGGACCCCCGGAGGGCGTCCTCGCTGCAACGCGGCCCGGTGACCACGGAGTGGGTGTCGGGACCCGAGCCCGGGGCCGGCCACACACGCTGCCCTTTCCCGTCTCCTCCTCGCCGACTATGGCCAGGCCGTCTTTATATAACTTTTTGGGTAGATATTGGCTCCTTTTGGAAATCATAGGAAAGTGCAAAGAAAAAATCTGCAGTTCAGCCATCTGGAAATGAGTAGGCTACGGCTTTGCTCTTTTCTTAATTGTTTTCTGTCGTTGAGAAAACTAAGACTGCAGGACATACACACATGTTCTTTACCTCGCATGCGGCCCGTTTGCCGTTTGGACGTGTTCACCGCTGCGCCTCATCGCATCACGTGCTCCTTTGTGCTTGGCTGTCTGTGCTGTTTCTGCGTCCGCGACGGTAAATAGTGCTGGAGTGCAGGTCTTCGAACCCGCTAGATTCCCGAAGGACAGCGTCAGGAGTGTGACCCGCCCCAGACAGAGTGTACTAGGCAGGGTCTAGACTGGGCGGGACAAAAGCAGGGGGGCCGCCGTGAGTACGGGAAACAGTTTACTCTTGTGTTATTATTTATTCTGGTATGATTTTCCGTGTGACCAAACCTGCGTCTGCCCCACCCTGTACGCCCCTAGATACACCTGTGTTTATACAGACCGTGAGTTTTAGTGTGTGACCTGGAGCTCGGTGCCGCAGTTCACAAACAAGCGGGCGGGGGAGGGGGGTAGGGGACAAGAGTCCACACCGCGCTGCACGCTGAGCCCTCTGGGGGCTCTTGAATTGGCTGCGTGTCCAGGTAGAAGGCAGGCAGGGTGGAGCCCCCAGCACCAGCACCTTATCTGGGGAGCAGATGAAAGGGCTGCAGGGGACACAGCAGGGCGTGCCCCCCGCAGGAGCCCCGGTGCCACTTATCAGCCTCTGGAGCCGGAGGGGGAGAGCTATCTGCGGGCTGAGGGCGGGCGGAGCCTGGGCGGGGCTGTGACCGCTGGGCGTGGCTCTGCGAGCTGAGCCTGCAGGCCCCGGTGCCTGCTCCAGGACTGAGCTACTGGGGCCAGTCTCTGTGGCCTGGAAAGTCCCTCCCTTTGCCCCGGGCTCCTAGGAAAAAGGGATTCGAGTGATAAAGGTGTTCTGACCCCTAAGCAAATTGAGTCGACTGTTTCCCGCAAGGACATGTCTCACCTGCTTTCGGTCCCCACTGGACCTCTGTGTCCAGCAGCTGCTCTGGGTTCTGACCTCCTCCTTCCAAGCAGTGCAGCCGTGGGCGCTCCCATTGTTTCCACAGGGGCTTCTGAGGGGAACAGAAGGAAACTTCAAAGGTCAGGTGCGTCCTTGGTTCCAAGCACTGCCGGGCAACCACGAGCATCACCGCAGTTGGGGGGGTCACTCCTGAAAGCCACCTGGAATGCCAGGTCGCTCGGGGATCCCACAGGCATCTATAGGCGCAGCCCTCCAGGGGCAGGACTCCCCCCGTGGGGGGTGCAAGGAGGTGTGGGGGCGGCTGGGCAGGCTCAGCCTTGGGGAGGTGGGCTGTCTCCTCCCTCCCTCCCAGCCCTCCCAAGGGCAATGCAGGCCTTTGCAATCCATCCCCCGCCACCTCGGCAAGGTGCTGGGAGAGCGGCGATCGCCGGGTCTGACCTTCCGGACTGCGTTTCTGCTTTGGAAGAGGCACGGAGTCGCACCCCCTAGATTCTAGCTGTAGGTCTCTGGGCGCTTGCTCCCAAGGGTTCGTGGCCTGCAGTAGAAACACCCCCTCGGGAGGCACTTGGTCCTGCCACCCGGCTTCTACGCCCCAGCCCTTGCACATCGGACGAGCAGAGGCGAAGGACTAAGCCGCCAAATGCTAATGGTTTGCCTGGGCTTGTAGGATTTGGGGAAGAACCCTAAAATGCCCTGGTCCCATCTCTGCCCTCCTGGCTCGGAGCTTCCGTTTCTCCGTGTAACTAGTGGCGCTGGTGGGGTTGGGGGGAGGAGTGCCAGTGAGCCGAGCTGGGAAGTGCCGGGCAAACGCCAGGTGGCGTCCCCACGCTGCCAGCACGCCCGGCACCCTGTGCAGACGTGTGGTTCTGGAAGCTGACTCTCAACTTGGAAACTTGGGCCTAAACCAAATGTGCCTCGTTGTACTATTCCTAAACACGCAGCTTGTCACAAAGCGAGACATGGCTTCATTCAAAACGGCCGGTGGCTCAGATGTGCTAAATGCCGAGGACACCTGTGGCTGGGAAAGTTCAGTCATTCGTTTTCAAAGGCGTTCGGAACGCAGCCCGCATTTCCGTTCTCAGCTGACTTTCTACACTTTGAAAGTGACTCACCCAGAAGAGAGTGGGGAGTGCGCCAGCTCAGAGAGCACCCTGTCTCCTCGGCCTCTGCGGCCACACAGGGTGGCCGGGAGATGGGACCAGCAGGTGACACCTGGGCTGAGGCTGGAGACAACCCTTTCCCCTGTGTCCCCATCCCAGAGACGGGGGTGCGTGGACGCCCCTCACGAGCAGCTCCAAAATCAGAAACATCTCAGTGATGTTGTGCTGATCCAAAGCACCCAGGCACAAAGGGGACAGACAGTAAGGTCGTGAACTTCCTGTGAACGCCGCACCTTTGGGTGGCTTCTAAACTCCGTCGCGTGAATCCCGCAGCATCTCTCCCACCTCTTCGAAGCATCGTTTGCTTGCCTCCCTGACCTGCAGGTGCGCGCGCTCCGGCCGCACCCGCCACGGGCCTGCCTCACCTGTGCTTTGTCCCCCAGAGCCGAGATGGCCGTCCTCTCCAAGGAGTACGGGTTCGTGGTTCTGACCGGGGCCGCCAGCTTCATCATGGTCGCCCACCTCGCGGTCAACGTCGCCAAGGCCCGCAAGAAGTACAAGGTGGAGGTGAGTGGGGGCGCGCTGGCGCCGGGTGGGTTCGCCCCGGTGAGAGCTTCACTCGGCTCTTCCGCAGAAAGGCCGGGCGGGCTGGCGGGAGACCGGTCTGCCTTTGGCCGGAGCTCTTTGCCAGGAAGGGCGTTCTTTTCCTAACGAGGTTTCCACAGCCACGTTTTTCCCTGGTGTGGCTGCCTCTGGTGACATCCTGTGTCGCAGGCAGAGTGCGCGAGGTGCTGCCGGGAGCCTGGGCCGGGGCGCCAGGTGCGGGGAGGAGGCCTCGGTTGCCTCCATTAGTCCGGGCTGGGCCAGGGCGCGGTCACTGAGGTGGTCCCCGGCGAGCACATCCAGGCCTCCATTTCTGTTCAGCAGCTTATGACTAGACTCCCCAACTAGAGCTTCTTCTAATGTTTTCACACCTAGTTTCTTGGGGGGTTTTCTTTCTTTTTTTTTTTTAATGGACATGTCCATTAAAATTCTCACACACTCAGTGTCTGCCCCCCACGAAGGAGCCTCTTGCTAGGCCGGGGCGTCTGGTGACTCTGGGCAGGAGCCGTTTTCCTGGGTTGCCTTTGGATGCGTGAGAGACCCGGCAGCGATGGGTTTGCGCAGGCTGCCTCTGTCCCTTATGACTGGGGTGGACGGGCCCCGGTCAGATCTGCCAGCGGGAACCAGCCCCGGTCACGACTAACACCGAGCGGACATTGATCAGATATCGGGGGTCCGCTGGGAGAGGCGTGGGGTAGAGCAGCTTCCGGTTGGTGGTCACCTGTCCTGGCGTCTGACCAGCACGCCCTCTGTGTCCGCAGTACCCCACCATGTACAGCTCGGACCCGGAGAACGGGCACCTCTTCAACTGCATCCAGCGAGCCCACCAGAACACGTGAGTGGGCCCTGCAGCACCCAAGCCCCTTGCCTCTGTCCACACCCAGCCTGCAGTGCCCTGTTTGTCATAGTGATGGTGGCGATCTTTAAAAGTATCCTTTAAAAAACCTGTAAGTGTCCCTGGCTGGTGCGGCTCAGTGGACTGAGCGCTGGCCTGTGAACCAAAGGGTCTCCGGTTCGATTCCCAGCCAGGGCACATGCTTGGGTTGCAGGCCAGGTCCCCAGTAGGGGGCGCATGAGAGGCAACCACACATTGCTGTTTTTCTCCCTCTCTTTCTCCCTCCCTTCCCCTCTCTCTAAAAATAAATAAAATAAAATCTTTAAAAAAAACTTGTAAGTGAGCAGATTGAATGTTAAGCCAAGTGAAGAGTGTCAGAACAGTGGGATGCTGGGTAATCTTTTCAGGACTGTCCCAGTTACTACCGCACTGATCTCTATGGGCACGTAGCATGTCCCCCCTAAAGTGACGACCAGTCTCGTGGCCCCAGGGAGGGAGGGGCCCCGAGCTCAGTAAGGAAGCCCACCGAGTCCCAAGGCCGTCCCCGTCAGCCTGTTAGAGGGGCGGGCTCCCACTCCGGTTTCTCCGCCACCGCTGGTCCCAGAGGCAGGTCAGGGCCCGGCTCTCCTCCCTCGGATGCTGTCTATTTCCTGCTCAGGTGTCGAACGGGGCGAGTGAAGGGCTCCCCGTTCTGCGTAAACGTACTTACAGGGGCGCTTTTTTAACGAGTGCCTTTCTGTCTCTTGCAGGTTGGAAGTCTACCCTCCCTTCTTATTCTTCCTAGCTGTGGGCGGTGTGTACCATCCCGTAAGTCAGTCCGGCGATTCCGTCTGGGATGCGATGGATTTCAGCTGGGCACCTGTGTTTAAAAGAATTTCATTCAGTTACTTCTTACTGAGTTCTTTAAAGTGGGTAGACTTTCCCGTTTTTTTACAGATAAGGGGAAACATGGTGGATACTCTGTAACTTCCTCAAGGTCCAACGGCCACAGGTTGAAGAGTCAGAACTTGAACCCAGGTCTGACTCTGGAAGGCTTGTGTCCATTAGTGTTTTCCTTCCCATATTCATTCATCTGAGCGACACGCACTTACTGGTCCCCTGAGGTGACCCAGCTGAGCCGACCAGGCAGACAGCCGGCTTCGGGGACCTGACTTGTAGGCACCTGCGTGCATGACGCATCCGTTAGAGGTGGGGCGGGCCTCGGGGCTGGTCGGCACCGGTTACTTGCCTTTGGGGTGCGGCCTTGGACAGAGGGTGTCTCTCGTTAACCGAGCTCCAACCAAACATCAGGCGTTCCTGCCCCTGGAACCCCACCTGCAGAGTCCCCTGGTCTGCACCAGCTGCCAGGAGCCAGGTCTGCAGTTCCTGACCCGCCAGAGTGAGGGGCCCCCAGCCCCAGGGAGTGGAATGGTGGACTTTGGGCTAAAACGCTGTGCAGTCGGCCCTAATGTTCCTACAGAGCTGCCTGTTTCATGAGTGCAAACGCTCACGTTATGCCCCCTCCTTTTTTTTTAGAGAGTAGTCTCGGGCTTGGGCTTGGCCTGGATCGTTGGACGCGTCCTGTACGCCTATGGCTACTACACAGGAGGTGAGTGGGAAAGGCCCCGCCTAGGGAAGCCGACGGGGCCCTGCCGCTACTATGTTTCCCCGTCCTGTCTGGGCTTTCAGGAAAGGGGGTGTAACCTGATGTCTGGGTGAGAGGCCCGCTACCTCCTTCTTTTTACTAACCTGTGAATGGGAACGAAACTTACTGCTTTTATTGAGCATTTTCTGTGTGTCGGTTGCTGTTCTAAGAACTTTGCATGTTACTTTGCATATATGCATATTACTTTGCACATCGGAAACCTTCCAACAATTCCTCGATGTAGATAGTATTTCCCTATTGTATAGATGAGGAAACGGAGGCTCGGAAAGATTAAGGCTCTGGCCCTGGCTGGTGCGGCTCAGTGGATTGAGTGCCCCCTGTCAGCCAAAGGGTCGCCAGTTCAGTTCCCAGTCAGGGCACACGCCTGGGTTGCAGGCCAGGTTCCCAGGAGGGGGCGTGTGAGAGGCAACTCCTGTCCCTCTCTTTCTCCCTCCCTTCCCCTCTTTCTAAAAGTAAATAAATAAAATCTTTAAAAGAAAAAAGAAAGAGAAAGCTCAAGCCTCTCCCTGCAACCCGAGCCACCACGCGGCCACTGTGGGTTGAGGCGGAGGCAGGCGGTCTGCCTCCGGGGCCCGCCCCGCACCGCGAACGTTTCTGGCCGCACTTACATCTTCGAAGAACAGGGGAGCACTGCCGAGGTCCCGGTCAAATGCGGCTCCAGGTGTTACCCCGACATGCTCCTAAGGTCCAAGCCGTCCTGTCGGGACACGTTACTTTGCGTAAAGCGGGTTGACCAGACGGTCTGGTGCCCCGGCCGACTCCCGGAGAGGACGCTTCACAGACGCCAAAGGTGGCGTCGCTCCTGGAGCCTCGCGGTAACCTCGGCTTCCCCTTCTCTTCCAGAACCCAGCAAGCGGAGCAGGGGCGCCCTGGGCTCCATCGCCCTCCTCGGCCTGATGGGCACCACCGTGTGCTCCGCCTTCCAGCACCTGGGCTGGGTCAAGACTGGCTTGGGCGGGGGGTCCAAGTGCTGCCACTAGAGACGTGTTGGGGGTGGGGCGATAAACACGCTCCTTCGTTGGGAGTGACTGACTTCTTTTTCCAGTTCCTTTTTTTTTTCTAAATATAATAAAATTTATCTGGCATCAGCCTCGGACGTAACCCTGACTCCGCCACGATTATTTTCTGTTGAGGGCCTGTTCCCAGGCGGTGACAGGGGCCACAGGGGCAGGGTGCGCTCGCCGGCCCGCCAGCCGGTGCCGACCTCATACCGGAGGCGGGACGACGTCTAATTGTGGCAGCAGGGTCACAGCCACGGCATTTTTCACAGCTGCGGATGCTGGGCTCGAGGAAAGTGCTAGTTCTAGTTAGGACCTACGACGGCTGACACACAGGATGACAAAGAAGAGTTTCAAAAATCGCTGCTGAGCGCTGGCTGGTGTGGCTCAGTGGATTGAGTGCTGGCCTGTGAACTGGAAGGTTGCCGGCTCAATTCCCGGTCAGGGCGCATGCCTGGGTTTCAGGCTGGGTCCCTATCTGGGGACGTGCGACAGGTAGCCGACTGATGTGTGTCTCACACGTCAAATGTTTCTCTCCCTTCCCCTCGCTCTGAAAATAAATAAAATCCTTTTTTAAAAATCACTATGGAAGATTGCTTCTCTTGCCTAACAACTGAAGTCAGAGGTTAACTTGAAGGAGGAGGTGAGACTGAACAGAGATGAACGGAATCGCCCACATTTGGGCACAAAGACCAGACTGTATCAGTGCAAACGGGCACAGAGACGCTTAGCGACTACACGTGAGGACTTACAGGTTCTGTGGGACTCGGGGACGGGCGCGGGAGGGACAGGGGTGGCGGCTCCAAACACAGAAGTGGCCGCGAGCTGCACTGACAGATCCAAAGGGCCCCGGTCTGTGCTGTGCAGTGTGGGAGGCTGCGCTGCAATGGATAAAATGTAACAAAAAGTTCTTCGGGAGCTTTCGCTCTATTTCAAGTGCTCAGGAGCTGTGAGCATCAGAGACAGGACGCGACCCCAGGCCTGAGTCTGACATCCATGCGTTTTCTATCCTGCCCTCTGTCCCTTGGAGGGCTGGAGGCATTTGGGGGAAGCGTGCTGTGGTCAGCCCGGGACGGTCAGCCTTGGCCACGGGACTGCCCGGGGCCCCCAGGGCATCGGGTGAGGTCGTACTAGGCTCGCCCGCTCTCCAGGTTGAGTCGGTCTGTGAGGAGTTCTCGGCAGTGAGGAGCGCCTGGACATGACGGGTACCCTGTGCTTTATGATGATCCCCTAAGACGGGAGGCACGGTGAAGGCAGCGGGTTGGGTCCTGATGCTACAAAGTAACACTAGGAAGAATGTGCACTAAGCTGGGTGTGTGTGTGTTTCTGTCTGTCCCGGTTTTGTCGGGTAGCAAATACACCCGGAGGGATGGGGACACCTGTGGAGGCCCCTTCCTGTCACATAGGGTGCAGGGGGCAGTGAGGCAGGCAGGGCACCTGGGGACAGGTGGGTCTTCACCTTTGCAGCTTTAACAGGGCGTGCCTTCAAAGCAGTCCGTCCTGTCACTTTGTCACAGCCTGGGCTCAGATGCCATATGTAAGGAGCCCAGGCCATCAGAGGAGGGCGCTGTGACTGGCATGGGGACTCGGTCCCTTCCCTTCAGCTCCCAGGCTCTCCCACAACTGCACATCCTGGGCTCGGGCGCCACCTGCTGGAGAAACGGCACCAGCAGTTGACAGCCAGGTGGTCTTCTAGGCTCCCCAGGACCTGGGCCTGCCCCCTTCCTGCACTGTCACTGTGTGGTCTCTGTCCCTTCCCCCTTGGCCAGCAAGCACTTCCAGGGTCCTGACCCTGGAATCACAGCTCACCCTGCAGCATCGCGGGGCAGAACCACACGCGGCACTTACACGCCAGTTTGTCATCGACAAATGTCCCTGAACATCCGCAGGTTGCATATCTGCAGCTTCAACCACCCGGGACCAGGACAGAGAACCGTATCTTCGAGTTCTCAGCTGCCGATTCCCAACCATGGATCGAAAGTGACGTTTTCAACCCACGGCTGGCCGAGCGCACGGCTTCTCAGGGCCCAGGGTGAGCCAGAAGTTACAGCAGATTTCCCAAAGCACCCGGTGGGCACCCCTTTTCCTTCCAGGGCCAAGTGCACCCTACACCTGTGTCGTCTGATCCCGGCGCCACCGCCGTGCTCGGCACTGAGTGCTTGCAAGGAGGCTGGAATGACTGACGGGCTGAACTTGTATTTGACTGTAACTAACTGAATTTTCAGCAGCTGCATCTGGCTCGTGGCTGCTGGACTTAGCACGGACCCGAAGCGGTGTTCTCAGCCTGGCTGTCTACCAGATTCACTCGAGCAGCGCCCTTGAAGCTCCTGCTGCCCCGGACCAATTAAATCAGAATCTCGGGATGTTTAAAGCTTCTCTGGGTGATGCTAACATGCGGCCAAAGCTGAGGACCACCGCTGTACCAGCTTGGCAAACTGCTCTGCATAAGAATCACCTGTTAGCCCTGGCTGGTGTGGCTCGGTGGACTGAGCGCCGGCCTGTGAACCCAAGGGCCACTGGTTCGATTCCCAGTCAGGGCACATGCCTGGGTTGAGGGCCAGGTCCCCAGCTGGGGGCCTGTGAGAGGCAACGACACATTGATATTTCTCTCCCTCTCTTTCTCCCTCCCTTCCCCTCTGTCTAAATAAAATTTTTTCCCCAAAACCTTGAAAGGTGTTTGGTTTTGAAACATGAAACTGAACGGATTATCGTGTGATTTATTTAATTCCAGTACAGTGCAGTGGCAGAAATAACCTGTCCATTTAACAGGTAACTATGTCACAGGACAGCAAGCTGAAGGGGGAAACACAGTGCTTTCTCTGGCAAGTTAATGCTCACACGGACGGACGGACGCATCCAGTGCCCAGCCCCCTCAGTGTCCGGCCCCCTCTGTCCCGACTGCCGGCTTCGCAGTGGGACGACAAGGGGCCGGAGTCGAAAACATGTCAGTGAGTCACCTGTCCTGGGTCCATCAGGCACCTAAAAGGAGCAAGTTCCTTGCAGGAAGGTAGAGAGGGGACGCAGTGGGCAGGGGCCGAGTCTGGGGTGAGGCAGAAGCCGGGCCCGAGCCCAGAGGTGTGTTACTGCTGCTCAGGGTCACACGGAAACTTGAACTGCGGGGCATCAGGACTCTCTTGATTAGAATCTAAGGCACTTCTGCACACTTTGTGTCAGGGGGACGGCCGAGTGACGGGGGGCGGCCGAGTGACGGGGGCTGACGCTGGACGGCACTCTCGCTCTGCCCGTCTGCAGGCCTCACAGCCGCGTTCAGAAAACAGACTCCACGTCGCCCATCTCCACGCACACGGTCTTCAGCTGTGAGTAGAACTCGACCGTCACCCGGCCGTTCTCTCTGCCAAACCCTGGAAGGAAGAGGAGGGGGGAGGGTGAGCCACCGCTGCGGCCGTCTGGAAAGCCGCAGGGACCGGCAGGGACGGGCGCTGCCCCTCGGGCCGCGGAGGGACCCAGAGCCGTCCGGAAAGCCGCAGGGACCGGCAGGGACGGGCGCTGCCCCTCGGGCCGCGGAGGGACCCAGAGCCGACGAGCGGGAGGGCGAGGCCTCACCTGCCGCATCAGCTGCGGGGCGAGTGGCTGCCCCTCGGCCGTGCAGGAGGCTCCGCGCTGGAGGGGCAGCGTCCCCGGCTGGGCCCTTCCTGTCACCCTGCCCCGGAGCTGGGTGGGCTCCGCCTCCTGAGGGCAAGCCGGGTCCCCAACAGTGCACGTTCCCGGGGTGCACCACTCAAAGGTGACAAAGGTCCCGCCCAGGCTCTGTGCAAGCCCTCGGGGCGGAGCTGGCTCCTCTCACCCCGCGTGGGCACACCCGTGGGTGCTGCACCAGAGGCTCAGACTTGGGGAAGGGAGCGGGGCCTGGGGGCCCCGTGAGGCCGCGCCACAGATTACAAACAAACTTCTCCCGAACCGACGGTGACAGTGACGTGAGAATGGAAGCGTGCCCCGGTCCAGCTCCGCATCGGGGCCTGCGTACAGCGCTCGGGGGGGCCCCACGGGGACGAGGATGATCGGGGGCCGTGCTCAGGGAATGCCGGGACAAGACCAAACCGAACTGCCAGAGCAGCGCCCACCCGGGCGAGCTGCCATCGGGGGCTTCTACGTGGGCTGACAATACGCGCCAGCAGACGAGGGGCCGGACTGGAGTCCAAACCAGCGTTGACGGGAAGCATACGAGACGCCAGCGAATGGGACAGGCCACCTGGCCAAAGGGAGGCCGTCAAAGGACTGGTGACCGTCCTGAGCCTCCAACGCCCCGACGCCCCGATGCACAGACGTGCCGTGTGGAGGTGACAAGCCCGGCTGATTGTTGAAGAAATGGAAGGGACCGGCGGTGGCCTAGGGACCGCGTTCCTAGGCCGCCTGGTTTGACAAGGACAATAACTGATGGCTGAGTGCTGGACTAAGGGATCGTCATTAATCTGCTGTGATGGAGAGGACAAGGTCACACCTGCTTTCCGAGACACAGAGACACCGCCCCTAACCCTGCGGACCCCAGGGCAGACGGTGACCAAGGCTGCTGGGACGGGACCTCGGCAGTGGGTCTGTTCCCCCGGCGACCACGGACTACGGAGAACAGCAGCTCTGCCCACGGGACAGGCCTCCGTGAGACCTGCGTTGGCCGGCGACACCCCGCCCCCCAGACCGTACAGGGGCCCGGGGAGGACAAGGGGACTGCATGTGCTCCCTGGGGCCGTGACACACCCTGGCCGACGAGGACTGAACGACACCCCGTGTCCCCAGAGACCTGGTCAGCCTGCCGCGGCCGGCCCCTCACCTGACTTCTTGTATCCGCCGAAGGGCAGCTCCACGGGGCTGACGTTGTAGTTGTTGACGTAGCAGACTCCGGCCTGCAGCTCGGCTGCCACGCGGTGGGCGCGCTGGAGGTCCCTGGAGGGGAAAGGGCGCCGCTCGGTCAGCTCCTCTCGCTGCCGCGCGGACAGGGAGCAGGCTCTCGGCTCCCACACAGAGCCTGGCGCACGCCTAGTCGTGCGTGACGGCCGACAGGCAGAGACAGCCCTCGTGCCCGCCGGCGTGAGGGAGGTGCGGCAGGAACAGGCACTGAACCGTCCCTGGGGAGCGGAGCGGGGCGTGAGCGGCATGCCCTCCAACGTGAGCAAGCCCTGAGAGCGTGCTCAGTGAAGGACGCCAGACCCAGAAGGTCACGCGGTGCATTAGCCACTCACATAAAAGGTTCAGAGCAGGCAGATCCGGGGAGACAGAGAGTGGGGAGCGGTGGCTGCCCGGGGCTGGGGGCGGGGCGCGTGAGGACTGACTCAGCGTCCTTGGACAGGGAGAACTTGCTAACCTCAGGGTGTGGGGAGGGTTGCACAACTCTGAACACACTGCACAGGGGGGATCGCACCCCGGGACTGGGTGAGGCTCCCTCCGTACGCGAATCACCCATCGGAGCGGTCAGAGCAGGAACGGCTCAGGGGTGCCCTCCTCTGTGGCCGGCCTGTGCCTGTGTCCTGGCGGTAGGTAAAGTGTCAGCCGAGGCTTCGCCCTCCGGACCCCCGCACCAC
>CM052551.1:43736800-43764309 GCA_028533065.1 Trachops cirrhosus | reverse complement strand
GGAGCCGCCGGAACTCACGTGTGGGAGGACACTGCCCTCCGCTCACACGCTGAGTTTCTGCCCCTGCACACGCAGCTTTTCACGCTTTACAGAGATCGGCACGTAAATGTCTACTCGGTAAATCAACGAAAAGGAGTTCGAGGCTCAGGGCGCACTCAGCGGCCGCGCTCTCTGGCCACTCGGGCCGACGACACTCAGCGACTTGGGCACCTCCCGCCTTCACGGGAAGCGCCGACGCAAACGCAGCCAGGGCGGGCAGAGCCCGTGTCTCAGACCCCGCCCCCTCCGAGCCGGCGGGGGCCTCCCCACGTACCTGGTGAAGACACCGGAGGCCAGTCCGAAAGGGGTGTCGTTGGCTCTTTCCAGGACCTCGGCTTCGGTGTCGAAGGACAGGATGGACATGACCGGGCCGAAGATCTCCTCCTTCACACAGGTCATGTCGTCTCGGCAGTCAGCTGCACGGGCACAGGGAACCGGCTAGTGAGGCGTGGCCGGTCCTGGGAAGGTCTCCGTGCCCCGGCGCACAGTCAAACACACAGCTCCCGAGACACTTCCGCAGGACGCGCCCAGTGGGAGGGACGTCGGGTCACCCCTTCTCGTGGCGGCTGCACAGCATGGCAGCGCCACAGCCTTTGTGTAATTTTAAATCCACGTTTTACCTTGTCACGAGCTAGTGAGGTGACCAGCATGCGTACGCAGGACAGTCGTCACGCCACGTCACCTACCAGAGTGACAACTGGAAGGGGTGGCCTGAACACGCACGCAGGGGAAAGGACCTCGGGCACCATGCGCCCGGGCCCGACTGTGCCGAAGCTTCTCAGAGTGACACTGTTGGAGAGAATCTCTAAGTAAATGCTCACGAGGAAGCATTCACTGAAAAACATACAAACTGGGTAAGGTCTCGTCCTGATTTCTGTTAAAATGTTACATGTATGATTAATGCTTTTCATGCCTTTCCTCCTTTTCCTTACATTCTATTTTTTAAAGCTTTTATTTATTTATTTTTAGAGGGGAAGGGAGGAAGAAAAAGAGGAAGAGCAACTTCAATGTGGGGTTGCTTCTCGTGCGCCCCCTACTGGGGACCTGGCTTGCAACTCAGGCCTGTGCCCTGACGGGGAATGGAACCGGTGACCCTTGGTTCGCAGGCCGGCGCTCATTTTAACACAGGCCCGTGGACAGGTGCTCCTATGCTCAGAGGTCGCGGGCTGTGCCCCCGTGATCTGCAGAGGGGGTGCCCTAGCTGCCCGTACCTGAGGCCGGTGGCCGATGGGGGTGACCACAGCGTGCGGGGAGACGCTGGCTCCTGCAGCCGTGTTGTGACGTAGGCAACGTGAGGACAAAGGACAGCGTGAGAAGCTACTAGCAACACCCGCTTTGCAGGAGCCAAGGTCTACACCGAGCGTTCACACGCCCACAGACATGACCAGTCTACACCTCTTAAAACAGGGATTAGAGCTTGTGCACACGTCGGTGTGAAACAGTCCTCAGGGTGTGCTTGAGGATGGCTTACTGCGTCCTGACGCTGAAAACCCGCATGATTACCAGGGAAACCGTCAGCCCAGGCATTGCCGCTCCAGACGAGTCACAGCTCGCCAGCCCCAGAGGGCAGTGGCTTCCCCGCGCAGGCTCCGTGCGCAGCTGGCTCCACGCTGAGAGGCGGCAGAGAGCAGGGACGGAGCGCCGCTGCCCTGCCGGGGAGGCCACTGCCCGACACCCGACTCCCTCTGCTCTGCTCCCCGCCCAATGGTTAGGTAAGCGAGAACCAGAAGGCCAATCCTCAGAAATGCACCAAGTCTGACAAAAATCGCCTTCCCTGCCCGCACCCAGAGAAAGCCACTACCGACACTCACGCACACCCTGCTCCCTCCTTCCCAGGCGCACGCCTGGTCTGCAGCAGACTGGGGACAAACTGGTTCTGTATTTCGAGGACATTGCCAGCTCTTCCTACTCATCAGTAACCACTGGCTAGTCCAAGGGCATTGAGCATCCGTGGTGAAAACTGACACCACATCAGCCTCGGGGACATAAGTCAGTTGGCTCCGCCTTCGAAATCAGGCGTGAGGAGTCGCATAACATAACTCGACCTGTACGTGGCGTTCGAAAGCCGACAGAACACACAGGGGACCAGAACACATGCCATGAGACGACGGAGGAAAGCGTGACAATGACAGTGGCCTCGAGAGCAGCAGGCACCCGGAGCCGAGACCAGCGGAACTGGCTGTGGACAGCAGGGAGACCTCTGCGCTGCGTGTCCGTGCCAGGAGACGCTCAGAGTGAAAGGAAACGCTGACAGTGCCCGCGTTACACAGTCTTTAGGAGTCCTGCCCTGTCGTCGGACAGACCGGCTTTACCGCCCCGGGGACCTGCAGGTCAAAGACGGGTGCGTGCTGACCTGCCCTTCCGAGCATGAAACTCACGACTCTTCTTTCTAATCAAACGTGCACGCTCCTTTCTTTGAGCCCATCCTTCCAGGACAAGTGTGGGTGCGGTGAGTCCCCGGTGCACTGACCCATCTGGCCGCCCCGGGGAGGGGCGGCCTTCTACTTCTTAAATCGGGGTAATGGGGAGACACCGTCGGTCTGCCAACCCCTGCTTGGCACCATGCACACCCTTGACAGGAACCTCTTCCATCCGACAGTGAGTTCGGACCGTTTGAGAGCGAACGAGAAGGGGAAAGACGTACTCAGCACGCAGGGGCTCATGTAGTAGCCGTCCTTCAGTTTGGGGTCTTTGGGCACGTACAGGTCTCCCCCACACAGCACCGTGGCCCCCTGCAGTGAAGAAGCACAATGTTCGCTTCCTGTCGAACACGCAAGCCCCCGTGCAGTCCGGGCAAACGCGTCCTCAGTCACCCGCCCCAGGGACAGACGGGGACACTGCCCCAGACCCCGAGAGCCGAGGGCGTGGGTCCTAGGGAGGGCCCCTCCCCTCCATCCCAGCACCCCCCCCAGCAGTCCCTCACCTGCTCCTTGGCCAGCTTGACAAACCCAAGGACGCGCTCCAGGTGTGGCCGGTTGATGAGGGGGCCCATTCTGGTATCTTCCAGGAGGGGGTCTCCAATTTTTATCCTTTGGGTCTGCTTCACCACTTGCTCTGTGAATTTACCCAGAATCTCCTTTTGCACAAACACCCTGGTGCCGTTACAACAAACCTGAAAACCAGACCCGGATTATCAGTATGCAAAGAAGAGAAAAGGAAGAGGAAGGAAAATCCTACAGGTTTAACCTAAAAAAATACACTATACTTTTTTTTAAAGATGTTATTTATTTATTTTTAGAGAGAGGGGAAGGGAGGGAGAAAGAGAGGGAGAGAAACATCAATGTGTGGTTGCCTCTCAAGCGCCCCCTACTGGGAACCTTGGCCCACAACCCAGGCATGTGGCCAGACTGGGATTTGAACTGGAGACCCTTTGGTTCTCAGGCTGGTGCTCAATGCACTGAGCCACACCAGCCAGAGCAAAAAATACACTGTATTTGTGTAAAGGTTACTTCCATTGATGAAAACTGCCCCCATATGACAAGGATCACACATGTAACTGCGGGCACATCAACCCACAGCACAAACTGCCCTTTGAGATGAAAATTCCATCACCCTGTGTTAAAGCTCCCCATGGCCCTCAGGCCCTCTCCTATTTGCTCCTAGCAGCTGCTCAGTCTGGCGCATATTCAAGAGGAAGAGGGAAGAATGGGAGGGGACAGAGCAAAAATAGTTAAGAACTCAGGGCTGAAGCCTAAGAAAAGGCCAGAGCATTGCGAAATCAATGCCTGTCTCCAAAACCACAATTAACAAGTATTTCGACTTTCCCATAGACATGAACTCCAATCCCGTTCAGATGCCACCAGTGGCACAAGGAATTATACTGGGCAGCAAGGATTTCCAGACATTAGCTGAGAAAGTAAAATGCGAGGAAGGGCCTCCGATATACCAGCTTTCGTGCATAAGAGAGGCAGAAAGTAAGAAATATATGAGCGCCCTGGCTGGTGTGGCTCAGTGGCTTGAGGGCTGGCCTGCGAACCAAAGGGTCAATGGTTCGATTCCCAGTCAGGGCACATGCCTGGGTGGCGGGCCAGGTCCCCAGTAGGGGGCGCGTGTGAGGCACCCAATCAATGTATCACTCACACATTGCTGTCTGTCTCCCTCTCCTTCTCCCTCCCTTCCCCTGTAAGAGTGAATAAATAAAAATCTTTAAATGTATATATGTAAGTACCTGCTCACTTGCGTAAAAAGAGACACAGGAAGGAAAAATCAGAAACAGAGCAGCCTCCAGGAGCGGGTGGGAGCCAGCCAGGAGCAATGCGGAAGACAGATGTTTCTGTGCGGCTTTTTGCAAAATTCTGCCTTTTAGAACCATGTCGGTATTTCCCCTAATCACAGTAAGTGAAACTATAAAATCAGCAGGATGGGGAAAATAAACCTCAAGTGAAAGAAAAGAGAACTGCATGAACTTGTGACTTAAAGCAGCTATCACACCGCACGGGGCGGGGCAGAGGCACAGCAGAGCGGGGCACCTGTGAGCACAGAGCTTGAACCACGCCCTCGGGCTAAACTCAGAAGGAACTGTAAAAAGTACGAACTCCTATCGTTAGAAGGTTCATTTGTCACAAGTCTGTGTCGCCCAAAAAGCAAAAAGAAAACTGTCCGCTCTGGCTGAAAGGTCAGCAGTCAGACAAAACGAGGTCTGAGGATGGGGCAACCGCACCAGCGGTTTTCCAGAGCGCGTTGTGCTGAGCAGAGGACACGCTTGTTTTCAGGAAACACGCGAGGATTCGGAGTTGGGGATTGTGTGCCTGCAACTTCCAGACCGTCCTCAAGAGAGCAGTGCATGCACTACAGAGAGACCCAGGGCGACCAACGCGGGGAACTGGGGACACTGGGGGAGCCCGGCTCAGGAGTGCTGGCGAGCGCTGCGTGCCCCACGTGTGCGTGCCCCATCTGAGCGTGCCCCATCTGAGTGACCCCTCTGTGAGCCCGAAACCACGTCCAGACAAAGGCTTCTCCGAATCAGGCCGCCGGGCACACGCACCTCGCCCTGCGTGAGGAAGTTGGCCATCAGCGCCCCCTTCACGGCGTTCTCCAGGTCGCAGTCCGAGAAGACGATCAGAGGAGACTTGCCTCCGAGCTCCAAGGTGACGGGCTTGATGCCTTTCGCCGACGCCTCCATGACCTTACGGAACGAGAACAGACGCACGAGGGGGTTTAACGCCGAGGAGCACGCACGCTGGGCGACCTCGGCCCGCGGCCTCCGGAGTCGCCACCGCGGGCCACGCAGCCCCGTTCTCGATACCCGCTGCGCGCCGTCCATTTAAATACTCTTCCCCCGGACGCCGAGGAAACCCACAGAAGCGCTGTCCACATCTGGGAGGGGGAACTCCTCTGAAAACCACTGAGGATCCGGGGGACGCTCGGCCGTCTCTGTGCTGACGCCCAGCGGCAGAAACACTTTGTGCCGCGGGCACCGCGTTCGGGGCTGACGGAGCCGGAGCCCAAGTCAAGGTCAAAGCCTCGAATGTGAAGCAAACAGAGAGAACGCCCTTCCTCCCAAGGTGGCTGCCCCAGGTGAGTTATATCCAACCGCACGGTGGCAGCCCGGGGCCTGCCCGAGACACGGGAGGCGGCGACTTCCGTCCACCTTGCCTGGGGGACACCCACGGCCTCCTCCCAGTCCAGCTGGGGCAGACCGGAGCTCGGGACTCCACCGGGGGTGCCACTTGCGCCAACCCGGCCTGGGGGACCTCACCTTCGCGCCGGTGGGCACGCTTCCGGTGAAGGAGACCTTGGCCACGTCGCGGTGCTGACACAGGAACTGGCCCGTGGCGGCCCCGCCCTGCACCACGTTGAAGAGGCCAGGGGGCACCCCGGCCTGGGTGTAGATCTCAGCCAGCAGCAGCACGGACACGGGCGTGAAGGGGGACGGCTTGAAGACCATGGCGTTTCCTGCACAAGCCCAACACACACACACAGGTGGGCGGCCCTCTCGGGACAGGACGGGGACAAACCGAGAACGCCCCCGGCTGTGCCCCATCCCGCCAAGCCCTTTGCCATCGGCAGGCGTGTCTCGTTCCTCCCCCTGGGCCTCTCTCATCAGACAGACCCCCCCACACGCTGGCTCAGCCACCAGCAGTCCCACACCTGCGTGTGCAAGCCCTTCCCCTGCTATGCCGCCCCTGACACCTGTGCCAGCCGGAGGCGGCGGGTCGGGTGGGGCCTGTTTCACAACAGTTGCTTTGGCACCCAGAGGCGCCAAGGAATCTGACGAGTCCCTAAGCCAGGGACACCGTCCTGTTTCTCCCTGTGACTCGGGGGCATGAGGGAGAGCGTGGAGGGCTGCGTTTCAGTGCCACGTCCTTTGTGCCTCACACGAGTCCTCAGACAGAGTCGCCCTCCCCGCAGCCTCCTGTCTTCAAACGGGGGAGGACCCCCGTGAACCCCACCAGCCAAAGCACCCGTGACGGGGGCCGTGGGCGCCATTTCTCCGCACACAAGTGGAGGCGGGAGCTCGCCTCTGCTCCCCGAGCCGAGTCAGGTTCCTAAGGGCCCCCCGCACGGAACCCACGTCCGGGAAGGGAGAGAACTTCCAGGGAGCACCCAGCAAATGCATTCTGACTCGTGAGCGAGAAACAGCCTCCGACACCCACACTGACCGCCTTCCTTCCCGTGAACAGAAACGAGTGAGACGAGCCGCCAGGAGGGACCTGGCCGGCACCTGTGGGCCCCCCTGCACCTCGAGCCCCCGCAGGGCCAGGCAGGAAGGGACACGGGTCCCCTGAGGCTTCGGACGCCCAGCACAACCTCCTGATGTGAAGAAAGTGCGCGTGTGTGTGTGTCAGTGTGTGTGAGTGAGAACGAGTGTGTGTATGTGATGTGAGAGTATGAATGAGTGTGTACGGGTATATGAATGGGTATGAGTGTGAGTGTGTATCCATGGAGTATGCGTGGGGGGTATGAGTCAGTGTGAGAGTGAGTGTATATATGCGTATGTGAGTACGGGTGTGTGCGAATGAGTGTGTGAATGGGAGGGTAAGGGAGGGTGTGAGTATGTGAGGGTGTGTGAGAGTGTGTGAGTGTGTGTGAGAGTGAGTGTATATATGCGTATGTGAGTACGGGTGTGTGCGAATGAGTGTGTGAATGGGAGGGTAAGGGAGGGTGTGAGTATGTGAGGGTGTGTGAGAGTGTGTGAGGGTGTGTGAGGGTGTGTGAGTGTGTGTGAGAGTGAGTGTATATATGCGTATGTGAGTATGGGTGTGTGCGAATGAGTGTGTGAATGGGAGGGTAAGGGAGGGTGTGAGAGTGTGTGAGGGTGTGAGTGTGTGCGAGGGTGTGCGAGGGTGTGTGAGTGTGTGTGAGTGTGCAGAGGTGAGGGAGAGGCCGGGCAGGTGCGCACTGGAGGGACGGCTCTTTCTCACCACAAGCCAAGGCCGGGGCCGACTTCCAGCAGGCGATCTGAAAGGGGTAGTTCCAGGCGCCTATGCCCACGCACACGCCCAGCGGCTCCCGTCTGGTGTAACCGAAGGACCCACCTGGGAGCTGGATATGCTCACCTGCGGGAAGACAAGAGTGAGGAAGAAGGCGGGTGTGCTGTTCGCGAGGCCTCACAGGTGCCTGTTCTCACCCGCTCCCGGACCGGCCCCGGCTGCTCGCGGCACACGGCCCCCGGCCGCACGCTCCCATCCGCTCCCGATACCCCTGTCGGCTCCAGCACGTCCTCTGCACGCACTGCATCCTGGCCCTCCTGCCCACCCAGCGCCACCGCCCTCCCAGCGTTCTCTAAAACCACTGGGCCCCCGGGAGACGACCCAGACCTGCCTCACCCCTCAGACCTTCGCCCCGCACCCCGGGCTCTGCCCTCCACCCCTCAGCAGCCGGTCGTGAAGGCGGGCGAGGCTCACCGCCCATGGAGCCGGCCAGGCCTGCGTAGTACTCCAGGCACTGCCAGCAGGTGTCGACGTCCCAGCGGGCCTCGAAGACGGACTTGCCGTTGTTGATGGTCTCCATGGTGGCGATTTCCTCCTTCCGCTCCTGCGGCCAAGCAGAGACCGGCTTTCAGACACGCTACCGTGCACCGGAAGGAACCAAGTCCATCCGCAGACGGACAACGGGGCCCAGGTGGGAAAGACAGAAACAGCTTTTACGTAAATGAAAATAAAGGGGACGGGCCCTGGCTGGTGTGGCTCACCGGATTGAGCACTGGATTGCGAAGCAAAGGGTCGCTGGTTTGATTCCCAGTCAGGGCACATGCCTGGGTCCCCAGTAGGGGGCGCACAAGAGGCAACCACACACTGATGTTTCTCTCCCTCTCTTTCTCCCTCCCATCCTCTCTAAAAATAAATAAATAAAATCTTTAAAAAGGGAATGGCAGCGTTAGGTTGGGAACAGAGACGAAGGCTGAGCAGCAAACCTGTTCTCTCACCAACTGAGCGGCCCCGGGTCTGAGACGGGCGCGCTTCAAGATGGGCCAGAAAGGGGGCGTTTTGAGAAGTGAGTGTCGCACAGCTGTGCGTGTGTGAGCCCACGTATGTGAGTTTGCATGTGCACAGCAGGAGAGGGCCGTCCTTAGAGAAGTATGCCAGACAGCCAGCCTGCCGCCCCACAGGTGGAAGAGGGCAGGCGTGCGGGGCGTTAGCTCCCCCAGAGAAAGGTTGCATCACCCCCAACACTGGGAACTCCCGATTCTCTTGTCGAATGCTGCGTCCGGCTGCAGCCTACGATTGAAAAGACGGTGGAGACAGCTCAGGGATGAACGGAAAAGTCTGGGAAATTACACCTAAGTTGAAAATCTATATAATGCCTTTGCCCCCGAAGAAGATGAAAGGATTGAATATGCAAGAGAAAGATATGTGATTTCATGGATCCGATTTAAAGCAAAGGGCAGGACCGACATCTGTAGGTGACAGAGGAATCACACGAAGGACAAGGAGCGAGGTGACCAGAAGCAAAGGGAAACGGCAACAGAAACCAACACAGGCCTCCGGCCACAGCACCACGGCGCGGATCTCGGAGAACACAGACTCGGGCGTCGGAAAATCGGCAGGAAGACACAGCCGGGTGGTGGTACGGGACGCAGCCTGTTTCGACCAGGACGAGCGGGAGGAAGGGCTCTGACGCACCGGCGCCGCCCTGGCTCCCAGGGAAGGCACAGCGCCCGTCCCGGCCTGCAGGCAGCTCGCTGGCCGCAGTGGACGCCAGCGAGCCCTCAACATAACGGCAGCTCTGACTGAACAACGTGCTCCTTCCGGAAGGGTCCCCTGCTCACGTTCCAGCGCGGTGTACACTGAACTGCCTCCCAAAGCGACACCTCGTCTTCTCTGTCCCCGATTCTGGACTCACAGAGACCACCTCTGAACAGCGTGTGTCCCCATTATGGGGACGCTGGAAGCAGCAAGCCTAGAGCCCGCCAGCACCAGCTCCTGCTCGGTGACCCCGGATCCCGGGACTGCTGAGCGTGGTGCCCGTGCAGCTTCCCCAGCCACGAGGGGCTGACCCGTGGGTTCTGGAGTGCGGAGGGGCGCCGGGCCCTTCGGGGACGCACTGCCGGCTCCCGGGTCAGTAAGTGTGTTCGCCCTCAGGGGGGACCTGCTTGGACTCCCTGCTCGTTTTTTACGGGGATGTTTCTGGATGATCCTTATGTCGACAGATCCCCTGGCGATCTTTTACAGACCACCTTTTCTGAGAGGGTGGGGAATGATGAGATAAGACAGGAAAAGCCTCAAAGGCCGGCCAGGAAACCGAGTTTTCTAAGAGGTGGAATCTTGAAACGGCCTGCCACGCCACGGCCTGCCCGCCGTCCTGGAAGGGAACACGCGGAAACGCACCCGTAAGATCCGGGCAGCCTCCAACAGGATGCGGCCGCGCTCCAGGCCGGACTTCTGCTTCCATATCTTGAAGGCAGCCTTTGCATCTTCAACAGCCAAATTCACCTCCTTTTCTCCTGAGCATGTGAAAGTCGCTATCACCCGGCCTACAGACAGACACAGGACAAGGGCTAACTCACACCCCTGCGCGCACGGTGAAATAAGCTACTATGTATCCCAGGCTCCTCTCAAGGCTCCTGCAGGGAAAATGGAGTCAGTCAGGCTCCCTGGCCGGGATGTCCAGGCAGCTGAGACTTAGCCGTGTTCACGTAACCTAGAGCATGGGCCCCGCACGGGCAGAATCACACTCTGTTATACAACGTTTTGGCATCCAGCCGGCTCCATGCTCTTTTAGTATGTAAGGGAGCCGGGACTTCCTGCCATGTGACACCTGGCTGGTGGCATGCGTGGACTGCCCCACCTTTCCCAGAATAAAGGCCTGTCGGACGTCCCCACGGCCCCTCGAATTTCGTTCTGTCTGCCCACGTCCCCTGTGAACCCGCCTGGCCTTGACCTGCTGCAGGACAGACCCTCTTCTTGTCTTTCAGTGTGGGGTGACTTGGTGACCGCCCCTACCCCAGCAGTTGCTAACTTTGTTTTGGGGTCATTGGCCCCCTTTAAGACCCTAATAACAGCTGCAGACGCCCCTGCAGAGGAATGTCATCCCATCACGTAACTGGGGAGATCATGTCCGCTGCCCCAAGCACACCCCGAAGGAAGGCGAAGAGCCCTCCCCACCGCCCATTTCCCAGGCCTGTCTGCTGACACCCACTCCCTGGGAATCACTCCGCCACGCTCCTTTCCAGAGTGTGACCAGCACGGGGACCTTGCAAAACCAACAAGGAAGTGCGGTGCTCAGCCCGTGGTCTAGGGCTTCTGACTGTGAATCCCCGGCCGGGGTGCCACAGAGATCCTCTCCCAGGGCTGACGCTCACACTCGATGGGCAGCCTGAATAAACAGCACTGTCAGGAAAAATCTCCCCGACTGCACCCAAGTTTATTTCTTCCCTCAAATATATATATATAATTTAACCCCTTTCCTTCTCTTACTCCAACCTTATGCCCTGTCCCTATTCTGGGGCAAAACACCACCCCAGCCCCTGTCTGCATGGCTGGGACCCACCGACTGGACTAACAGGAACTCTGTCCGTCAGCCGAGTAGGCCTCTGCGTCTCTCCCACAGGAACTCCAGGGATTCTGCTTTCCCCAGGTCGCTCAAACCTGCAACTTGTTACAAAGTCAGCAGCCAGCCAGTGAAGGCAAGGGCTGCAGATCACACACAATTGCAGGGGATTAACACAAACAGCCGGTTTTTCGTGTCCAAGGGGCGGGAGAGGACTGTAGCTTGTGTTCATCTGGGGAAGGGGGCGGGGCCGGGGGGGTAGCTTAAGGGCTGTTTCCTCCTTACGGAGGGTGTGGGTGCCCGGGGTGCTTCCTGCTCCGGGGCTTCGTGAGATCGGCGATTCCCAGTCCTCAGGTCCCCTGCAAGCCGACTTAGCGTTCGGGCTGCAGGCCTTTCTGGTTTGCACACCCCGCAAATAACCCACAAACCCAGCAAACCAAACCAAACCAAACGGGAAACCTCTCGCTCCCCAGCTTCGTTCCCCGAGCAGTGCTGGGCACCCGTTCGGCCCCACTCGGATTCACGCACAGAAAAGTTTAACTCTGGGGAGGGGCCGCCAGCCCCCTCGGTGCTCACAGCGTCATCGGGGCGCCTCCTCCTCCTCGCAGCCGTGTCCCCCCGCAACCCTCGGGGAGCCGCTTCTGCCACCGGCCTGGCTTCGGGCGGTAATCATTAACAAGGAGCGACCGCGCGGCGGGGCTACGAGCCCGCTCCAGGCCCCGCGCCACCCCCGACCCCGCAGGCCGCGCTGGGCTGGCCCGACTCCGGACCCCGTCCCCGCCCCCGCGCCCCGTTACCGGTGGCCGGCTCGAACGCCTTCTCGGTGCCGGAGGAGTCCGCCGGCTCCACGCGGGCTCCGCCGCGGTAGTTGAGCGGCTGCGAAACGACGAAGGTGCCAGTGCTCATGGAGGCGACAGAAGCGGGCCGGAGAGTGCGCAGAAGTCCGGGAAGCGCTGTCGGGCCCACCCGAAGCAACATGCGGCGGGAGGCGGCGGGCGAGGGAGCTGAGCTGCGGCAGACGTGTCCTGGGGGTGGGGCTAGGGCCTCACGTGGGGGGCGGGCCCTCACGTGGGGGCGGGGCCGAGGATTGAGGGGCCTCTCGTGGGGGCGGGGCCCTAAGTGGGCGGGGCTAGAGCGGGGTCTCAGGTGGGGTAGGTGCACTGGAGGGGCAGCGTCTGGGGGACTTTCGGGGGTGGTCACCCGGCTCCTTGCCGGTCCAGATCAGGCCCTCGTTTAGACGGAAGGCTGGGGCGATTCTACCCGCGTACGCGCTCCTTCCCTCCCCTCCCTCCTCCTCGGTCTTCCCCCTCCTGCTCCTCCTCCCCACCCCTCTCCTTCTTAATCTGTCTCCCTCTCTCTGGTAATCATCCTGGGATCTCACTCTTGATCCTACCACCTAAAGAAAGCGAAAGATTGAGGTGCCAGGAAGGTTACTTTGGGGGGTTCCTTCACTCTGAAGCCCCCATTACTTTGTTACTATACAAGTATTAACGGTATGATAATACTTTGAAACGGCTGTTGTAACGACCCAGGGAAGGACCGTCACGGAGACACTCGAGGTGAATGTGCTTCCTCATTCTGACGGAGCCCTGTGACTGCCCTTTAGCAGGACAAAAGCCCCTTCCTTCTCAGGCTCTTGCTCAGAGCTGGCTGGACCCCATAAAGCATGACTTGACCCTCGTTGTCTTATGAGACTTTGTATTCAGGTCTAGAAAATTGCCGGAAGCGTCCTGAAGGTGCCCAGACTCCGGGATCTTGCAGAACAGGGCACCCCGGGCCACAGCGACCACCGGACCCTGCACCCAAAGATGACACAGAAGTGAGCGGCCACCTCACTCCTTGCCAAAAACTCCCAGCCCCAACCCCTCAGAGTGGGGCTGGGGAATCCTTTTGCACCGGCCCTCTCCCTCCCTTGGGAACGAAAAGCACAACCCTTCCTCTCTGCACTTCCTTCTCTTTGTGAATTCCGTCTCAGCCCGAGACCCGACCACCCTAACACCCAGTGCACAAACAGGAGCCTGGCCGGGGACCTAAAGGACAAAGCCCTGGGCACTCTCGAGGCAGCGTGGACACTGTTCTTTCCTGCGCGTCTCTCCCTCATCCGGGGGCTGCGGTGCTCGCTTTCCAGGGTCAGAGCAGAAACAAACGGCGCTGGTCCGCGTTTGCAGCTCTCTGCACCCCTTCCCGAGCCCTCTCCGTGCTCCTGCGATGTGGAGGGGGCGGTCTCAGGCGGAAAGCGCAGCCCGCAAACTCGGAGACCACCTGGGCCACACTCAGCTCCTCCCTCTGTGATTAGTGTCCATTGGAAACGCAGTCGAAACCTATCAGGCGTGGTGGCCAGTGCTGTGGAGCCCCAGGGTGGCCACGTATGTGTGCAGCAGCCATCACAGGTGGGCACAGGTGCCCAGGTTCTTCGTGATCGTGAACAATGAATTGAACCGAACACACAGAGGGCTTACGGCAGAGAGAGAGAGAGATTTATTAGGCGGCAGTACACTCCACAGAACGTGGGAGCAGGCCAGCTCCAGCAAAGATGGACCCTCTGGGGCTGGAGGGATTCTGTTCTTACAGGGCAGGTATTTCCCGGCTGGTTTTGGCTGGCTTTTATTGCACACGTACAAGTAGTTACATTACTTTTAAGCTACAGCACATGTGGTCTCCCGTGATTTTCCTTGGTTGGCCAGGGGAAGGGGTCGCACAATGTTAATTTATTATGATGCTGTTATAACGAAGCAGGGGTCACATAGCATCTTCTGCACAGGTGCATCCATGAGTCACCATGATTCAGTGCTTTTCCAGAAAGTGGGGACGACCGGCCCTAGAACAGGGCCTCTGTCTTGTGTCAATGCCCTTTGTCTTAGTGCTCAGGCACCTCCAGAGTTTCCTCCCTCCTGACTACCTCCTGCCTCAAAACCACACACCTCTAATCGGGGTGTGGGGGCAATGCCCATGTATAATTTCTGCCCCCACAAACGCTTTTTGACAAATCATGATTCTTGAGGCTTTTTTAGAAAGGTGGTCGTGACGTCTATTGACATAATTCATAGATTATAAAACGACACACCTCCTTCAAAATATCTGGCTGTTCATCTTAACCACCTGTGCTTTTATTGCTAGTGTCATTAAAGTATTATGAGCAGAACTTACCATGTAGAGAGAGCTTGACAAGGACTTTACAGGTCGCAAGGCCCAGCGGCATTTGTTTTCCCGGCCGCTCGGCTGACCGTTATGATGACCCTGGGACAGGAAGGGGAACTGGCCCAGATGGAGTCAGGAGCTGGAGTGTGGCACCTTGATGACCATCTCAGGGGCCGTTCTGCAGGAGCTGTCCCGTCACTAGCTCAGAAGGGTCACAGCGCTGCCCCCCAGAGGGAGGAGCTGGGATTGCCATCCAGGTCCCTGCCATCCAGAAGCAGACACTGTCATTGGACTCAGGAGGGTCGCCATCGAAATTCACTGTTATTTGGGTGGTCACTTTTCAAAGAAAAAGGGGATTCTGCACCCCAGAAAGCTGGCCCTGGGGAGATTTAAAAGGACATCAAGCTTCCCAGGAGGAGCTTGCAGGCGATATTCCCAAAGCGGCGGAGAGGCCACAGAGGGCGTTGCCAGCCAGCTCCGCGAGTTCAGGGGGAGAATTCGGAGCGACGGAGGGCCAGGAGGAGGAGGAGGAGGAGGAGTGTGCCAGGTGCCAGAGGAGGGGCACACCCTCAGGTGGCAGCAGCTGGAAGGCACGGCGGGGGCAGAGAACGTGCGACTGGGCAGGGGTGTTGCCGAGTGGAGAATGCGACCTGCAGCTCCGAGCTCCTCAGCCAGGACAGCGCAGTGCGGGTCTGGGGGGCCAGGGTCGTCCAGAGACACAGAACTGATACTATGTACTGGGGTGGGGGAGATGGATGAGGGAGCTGGCTTGCAGGATTGTGGTGCTGGCAGGTCTGAGGCCCACAGAGCAGGCTGGACAGCTGGCTGGGCGGAAATTTGGGCGGAAATTCAAGTAAGACCTGATGTCGCCGTCTCGACTCCTGATTGCGCAGGGCTGCAAGCTGAAAACTGGGGCAGCATTTCTTTGTGGCAGAATTGAGGAAAATCCCTTCTTATCCGGGAAATCTTAGTCTTTGCTGTTTTTTAAAGATTTTACTTGTTTATTTTTAGAAAGGGGAAGAGAGGGATAGAGGGAGATGAACACCAATGTGTATTTGCTTCTCGTGCGCCCCCTTCTGGAGACCTGGCCCTCAACCCAGGCACGTGCCCTGACTGGGAATCCGACCAGTGGCCCTTTGGTTGGAAGGCCAGAGCTCAGTCCACTGAGCCACACCAGCCAGGGCTGATTCTAAATGTTTATGACACCTAAAATATACCTGCACGGCAACACGCAGAGTGGTGCTGGACCCTGCGACGGCCCCACGGCCAAGCCGACACGGGAAACAAACCACCACGGACGGGCCTGTCTGGGACGAGGCACGAAGGGAGAGGTGGGGCAGCTTGGTACAGAAGCAGAGATTTTCGCTGTTTTTATATCTTTAAATGTTTGGCTTTTTTTTACCATGTGTCTATATTATCTTCTTTTTAAAAATTACTTTTTAATGTTTTATTTATTTTTAGAGAGAAGAGAAGGGAAGGGAGGGAGAAAGAGCGGGAGAGAAACATCAATGTGTGGTTGCCTCTCACGCACCCCAAACAGGGGACCTGGCCCTCAACCCAGGCACATGCCCTGACTGGGAATTGAACCGGTGACCTTTTGGTTCACAGGCCAGCACTCAATCCACTGAGCCACACCAGCCTAGGCTTTTTAAACATTATTTTTAAGAAGGGAGATAAGCTGTTACAGACTGATGGTATAAGTCTGAAAAGGAGTGAGGCTGTTTGAAGACCTGAGACAGAGCAGCCGCTGCTCATGCAGACTCAGTCTCTCTCCTGACAAAGTCAGGTCTCCTGCTAACGAGGCGGGGTGTTCCGTGATCGAACTGAGGGCGCAGCGAAGTCTCGGCCAAGCACAGGGGCCACGGAGGCCTGGGTGGAGAGACGGGAGGAAAGCCCAGGAAAGGACTCGGTTACACGAAAGAATCCTCTGTTTTCCGCGAATGTTTCCGCGTAGTACACTGGAATCAGACACTGGCAGCTCAAATCGGTTCCAAGAAAACTGGAAGAATTTAAACAGACTTCGTCATGATGGAAACTCCATTCTTCACGGTGGAGTTTTTCCTAAACGAAATGTTTTTTTGGAAAAACACACTGCCGCAGCTCTGAGGCGCAGTTTTGGCCCCTTCCGCTGGAGGGCAGACTGGAACGCGAGGCGAGCACAGAGCGCCGAGCCTCCCTGAGTCCGCACTACTTTTCCGTCCTGCTGCTTCCCCACACCTGAGTCGTAGCCAATTACTGTTAGCCGCTTGCTTTTAATGACTTATTCAGATGAGTTTCCATAGGAGCCGTTCTCTTTCTGCGTTCACGTTTCACTCATTTACATAATGTAACCTACACGCTATAACGAACTGGCGAAACCAGCAGATCCCGGGGCAGCGGACGCGGAAGCGCAGAGCGGAGAGCCTCCGTGCCCGGGGTTCCCAGGGGCGGCGGCGGGTGCCCTGCGGAGGGAACAGAGGACCATCCAAAGACTCGGGTGAGCGTGTGGGGATAAGGGACTTCTCACCGGAGCATGCACCCCGTTTTCCAGATGAGGCATGGAGGCTTAGCAAGTTAGCAGTCTGTTTGCCCACTTTTTTATAAGTGACTCACACGGCAGAGTGCAGAAGGTCCTAGGAGAAAAGCAGGCAAACAAGAGGAAGAACACGCCACGCAGACGAAACAAGGGAAGCAAAGGTCAGCAAGGTGGTGAGGGTGCAGAATCTGATGACGCATCCGCGTGCCTGGAGCGGGGCAGGCGTGGAGAGGAGAGGGCGGTGGTGGAGAGCTGGACGGGGGCTGGGCCGGTGCTGAACCGTCCACACCTCCTCACAGGCTGCGGAATCACTGCGTCCGACTTTGACATCAGGCAGACTGTCGCTGCGAAGGAGGGGCGTGGACCAGCGTGAAGGACAGAAGGCCGCTGCGGGGACGTAGGTGTGACAAAGAGGCCGACCGACCAGAGCAAGGGAGCTGGAGCCCTCCGGCTGCGGCTCCGCACACCGCCCAGCAGGTGTCCTCCTCTGTCCCGGGAGCGAGGGCTAGGGCGGGGGAGCAGCGTCACCGCAGGTTCCCGCTGTGCTGTCCCTGCTGGGGGCTGAAAATAAAATAGTTTCTGCCCTTGTTTCCGCCTGTCCTGGGGCTTATGAGTGAGTGGCACGCGTAAGAGCAGGGTGACAAGGGGCAGTCAGGGGCCCACACCTGTGCAGGTTAAATACACGTCTGGGCTCGCCGGGAAGCCCATCCGGATGTACGTGCTGTTTTTGTAATGGTAAGCGCAATGACAGCATGTGGCCTGAGAGCCGGAAACGAAGTCACACGGATGAGTGTCAACATACATTTACCCACTCGGTGGCACCCACTCTACCAAGAAACCACTCCAGGTGCCGAGAAATGTCCGCAACGTGACTGTGAACCCAGAGTGGGATGTATCTTAAAGAATACCCACCCAGTCCTGGCTGGGGTGGCTCAGTGGACTGAGCACCAGCCTGTGAACCAAAGGGTTGCTGGTTCGATTCCCAGTCAGGGTTGTGCACCAGGTCTCCAGCAGGGGGCGCATGAGAGGCAACCACACATTGATTTGTCTCCCCCCCTTCTCCCTCCCTTCTCCTCTCTCTAAAATTAAATACATACCCACCCACCTCCCCCAAAACACCCCAAATATTTTCAGTAATCATGTTATCAGTATTAATGTCGGTACTGACATTCCAAGACTTTGGAATGGGCATTCTGGGATTACGCTAATAAGTAACCATGTGATATTTTACTTCTCTCATTCCTGGAACTGAAAACTAGCACTTTCAGCATCAGATAAGAGACACAGGTCGAAGAAGTCAAGTAAAAACTCTGTGGCCCCGAATCTGAGTGGCAAGCAGAGCATCGGCACCAGTTCCTGCTGCGTCTCCCTCTGGTCCGTCCCCCAGGCAGGCCTGGGACCGGGCAGCCGGGTCTCCGCCAAGGCGCTCGGTGCCTGAGCCGCCGGGCCTCCTCGCACCACGCAGGGAAGACGCCGCCAGGGACAAGGAGGGCCGCGTCAGAGGGGCCCAGGAGCCACTGAAGAGCCTTCCCCAGAGCGTCCACCAGGAGACCAGTTCCCGTGGACCGAAGTGAGTCCAGTGTGGCTAAGGCTGTGCACTTCCCCTCACGCGCTCACACACTGATCACTCACCCGGGGGGACCAGGGAGCACCAGAGTGGTGACTCTGACAACCCGACAGTCGGGCACCTGTTCTGCCTTCCCCAACGCACACCGCCGGGGACCCCGCAGCGGCTGCGCGCCACCATTGCTCGGCCCCCCACCGATCAGTGTATCACGAAGGGGAAGCCATGGCATGGAGAACAGGCCTGGGTCACGAACCCGACCGGGCACACAAGGAAGATTCTTCAAGCGAGACGCCGCTGGGGTGGGGGCAGCGAGAGTGAGGCGGGGCCGCTGCTGCGTGTGGGCGCCAGACCTGTGGGGGCGCGTCCCCTCGGAACCTGTCCGAGGGGCCGGTGCCCAGGCGGCACGCGGCCTGGGGCCCACGCTCCGGGGGAGCCTCTGTGAAAAGCCGCCACTACAGATGCAACTCGATTTACGTGTCCACCCGCCAACGGCCACGCGGCTCTCCTCCTGGCTCCCCGGTCCAAAGAGACGCAGTGAGTTTGGACGTCTACAGCCGGCTTTGTGGCACCAGACTGTCTGTGCGCAGGGGCGTCAGGCATGGAGATCACAGGTGTGCGTGCACGCCCCGAGGCAGTGGAGGGTAAAGGGCATGACGCCTAAGACACAAGGCTGACCAGGAGTCAGTGTTCAAGTTGCACAGTGGGTACCTGGGTGCTGTTTATACTGTACTTTTAAAAACTTTTATTTGTGAGGTTCTTTCCATTCTATAACTTTAAAAACTCAAAGCTAACAACAAACTAAAATAAATGACTGCAACCGAAGCAGAATTCACCCAGTTCGGCGATGGCCTGGTCTGCAGCCGTCAGAAAGCACAGGGGCCTCCCTGGTGCCGGAGGGCGGTGCAGAACGCGCAGAGGCGTCACGTCTGCTGACATGCCCCACGGCACGCCAGTGCGCGGCCGTGATTCTGGCCGGGGGGCACGGGGGCTCCGGGAGCTCGGTTCCAGCCCCTGACCCACTGCAGGGGGCGGCCCCCGGGGGAGGGCCTGCAGCCCGGCCGGGCACCAGCAGGGGCACGGACAGGGGCATGGACAGGGACACGGACACGCACGTGCCGTCCAGGCTCACCCGGCTCAGGTTCGGGGACCTCCGCGACCCCTGTGGAGAAACTCGGGGTGCCGCCCTGGTAGGACAGGCACTGCGTCGGCGGGCTGCGAGCGCACCCCAACAGCCTGACGCAGGCACTGACGCTGCCCGAGCTGAAACAGCACATGCCGTCCCTCACACGGGCAAAGCAGCCGAACCGCGTGTTCCAGCAGAACACGGGCTTCCTGGCTGGGGACGCCAGTGCAAATAATTCAGCAATGGTCTGGTTTGATGTTGTCCAGACGAGCAGTCTTGACGTTTTTCCAGGGCCAGTGATGAGAACAGCTCTGAGGCTGCGGCAGGCCTTCCTGTGTCCCGGAGTCCGAGTGGCAGCCTTGCCGCGGGCACCCACGTGACAGCCCCCGCAGGCGGCCTGGGGCGGGGTGGCCAGTCCCCACCCCCTCCCAGTCCCTCTAGCGGGACAGCTGCACGGCTGGAGCACAGGGGACACACATGACAAAACAGGACACTAAACACGTGTAAGCTAGCTCTTCCCGGCAAGCGGTTACCTTTACGGTGCGACTAGTAAACACGCGTACGAGCAAACGAGGCAAAACCACGCAGATCTCTCCTTGCAGGCGAGCCAGCTACAATTTTGGCCTCTTTATTGATTGCAGGTCATGAATTTGGCTTAAAAAACACACCGGACAACCAGTTCCGACTGAGAGTCGCTGACTGAAGGGAAGCTGCGCTTGTCCTCCCGCCTGCTGGATGCTCAGGGAGAACCGGCCGGCGGGCTCCCAGCGGTCCAGGCTCCCAGCGGTCTGGGAGCCGCCCCGGGCGGCCAGCTGAGCCCGCGGGCAGGTGCGGGCTGCAGCAGCGTCGCCGGGACGTCTCCGGTCAACACGCTGATTGGAGGCCTGGCGCCGGCCCGCTGGTCTGCGGGGTGCCGCTGTCACTCACACCCCGTCCGCGGCGCCCCGGAACAGGCTAGAGCGCGGCCCGAGGGCGGCGGCCGCCTGCGGCTGGGCCACGACACGGCTGCCAGTCTCCTCTGAGCACCTCTGAGCGGGACGGGGATGGCGGGCCCGTCTCGGCCTCAGGAGAACTTCCCCGAGGGCGGCGGGGGGCCCAGGAACCCGCCGGCCTGCTTGGTGGCAGCTCGCGAAGGGGCCAGGCCGAGGATCTTCTGGATGTTCTGTGGGGGAGACGAGCAAAGACCGGGTTTGCCGTGGGCTGCAGAGGGTGTGCCGCACGGCCCCCCCGGGAGGAGGGGCCCCAGACCAGCGTCCCGGGCAGCTCCGGCGGGATGACTGCTGCTGTGGGACGTCCTGCAAGGCCCACGGTGGAGGCCACACACAGAAGCCTTACCTGACGGGCTTCCGTCCCCGAGCCACAGGAGCTGGTCCTTCCCCGTGGAGAGCCAGGAGAAGCGGCCACCTTCCGTTTTAGCACAAAGCATTTAAAGCGCACTCACTAGCTGTGTCCGGAAGGAAGGCCTTTCCCTGAGCGTGGGCCTCCTGCCTGGATTCGGTCATCACCGCGCCACGCAGGCCGGAACCGAAATGCTCAGGTTCGATTTCTCCAGAGGAGCGAGGGTGCTTGAACCCTGGCAAGGTCGCCTGGCCCAACCCCTCCTCCATGTGAGCGTGGCCCCCAGCCTTCCGGTTGTCCCACCTGGATCGGACGCCGTGGCTGTTTTAGAAACTCACCTTTATCAGAGCCAGTTCTCAGAAACACTAGTGGTTCACACTCAGACTTCACCGGTTAATGCAGCACTAAATACATCAACCCAACAACACGTAGAACCGGCATAAGCAGCGTGGGCATAAAGCCAGTCATCAGACAGTGACGCAGCCGTGGGAGCAGACAGGATAGGAGGGCTGGCCACCGAAGGAGCGCGGGCCGTGTGACGGGGACCCACTGGCATGCTCTCAACAGGGAAGGGGGAGGGCTGACGAAGCGCAGAGGCTAGTGAGAACCAGGCGTTACGGTTCTGTACAGAAGGCAGAAGAGGGAAAACCCTCCAAGATCACGTGACTGCGCCTGCTCAGTTCTTTCATGTTATGTCTGAGGAATTCTAAGTAAAACCCAGAAAAGCAGGACGGCTTGTTCAGTCACGAAGTTAAATGAAGAGCAGAGTCAGAGTTAAAAACCACATATTTTCATTCTTAATGGAATGGGTTTCCTTAACCAACACCTCCCACGTTGGGGTCTGAGAACAAACTCCGCCCCCGCCCCCAGCCCCGAACCCCCGGAGCCCGGCTTCCCGGAGGTGCGCACGGCCCTGCGGCAGGAAGGATGCCGGGCACAGGGCACAGCGCTTCTACTTCGGAGATGAGAGTCTGTCAGATTCCAACAGACTGCAAGAGAATACAAAGTCACAGCCTAAGATTCCACTCACACAGTCACTGTGAAATACTTCATTTATTCGCAACACTACAGCTCACGCTTTCCTTTAACAAGAAACCTGGAAACAAGTTAAGAAGACAGTAGTAGCGCGGGCTACTTCTCCTTAGTAAAGGCAGGGAATGCACTGTTTGCGTAACACAAACAGCCCCACCTGCCCACCTCTAAAAGTCCGTTGACAAAGCAAGGAGAAGACCAAAGGATACAGCGTCACGAATTTCCAATGGCTTTTACTTAACCAGCATTTACTCACCACCTACAATGTATCCAGGGTTAAGCAAGGCATTGTGGAAATCACTTCAAGGATAAAACCTGAGATGCTAACATGTTACCAAATGAGCTGCCGACAAACACAGCTGTCTAGGTAGCACACACAGTAACAGGGTCCGGACTAGACAGACCCACATCCTCGCTCGCTCGCTCTGCACAGACGGGGTCGCTAGGTGAGTCTTAGCCATTAGAGACCAGGCCAGTGCGAAGCCTCTGCGGCCGCTGCAGGCACCGGCCACTGCGGTTCCCAGAGGGCGGGGAGGGGAGGGCGGACTGCTGACAGTCTCGGCTGCCCAGTGAGCGCAAATGGGCTTTCCCTTGAAAGCTCTTCAGCCAACGGCAAACCCCGCAATCAGCAGCGCCCTGGAATGGGGCAGTCACACGTAGCAGATGAGAACCACACTCACAAACACGGCTTAACCTGCCTCCGCTCAGAGCGATCAGCACAGCAGAGATCCTTGTGAATGTCCCTCTGCACGCTCATATTCGGTCATGGCTTTTTTTTTTCTAAGTGAAGCCATAGGTGGGAAGTTAACCTTTTTATTTTAAAAGAAACATAAGTCCCATGAGGACAAGGGCCAGTCTCCAACTGGACACAGAGCAGCCCACACGGAGTCCGCGCGCCTACCCGCTCCGCTTTGTTTTGCTGCGTGAGTAAACCAACGGACCGAGGGATCTATGGAGGCAGGACCACTACAGAGACCGTCAGTTCTCTCAAGGATCCGGGAAAATGCGGGAGCAGAAAGTGACCCTGCATTCGACAGAGGATTACGCCTCCTTCGTAACAGGGGAGGGTGCTAAAACTGCTGCGGAGGGACCCGCGGAGCTCGCCGGTTCAATGAACCGCCACTCTCGGTGGTGAAGGAAGGGATCTGGTTAAGGAAGCAGAGATGTGACTACCTGACACAGGTAAGTGCAGTGCCAACGTTTCACAGGTAAAAGACCTCCAAACACACACCCAGGAAGCCTGGTGACGGAAGTGTCCAGTCACCTCGGCAACTGAGCTGCGGACACCCAAAAGCCACGCCCATCAGACGTGCCCACCGCGCTCCCCCAGCTCTGCTCCAACTCCCTGGAGGAGGACCCCCACGGCCACGCCCCCGGGGGGCCTCGAGAGCCGACACCCAGAGGCTGGGCGATACCCCACGCCATAAGCACGGTCGGTCTCTCGTCCCCTGGAATGCCGCGGCACGCCACCAGCCACGGCACCGGCCCGGCCCGGCCCTCACCTGCCGGATGGACATGGTGCACAGGATGTACAGGAAGATGAAGGAGCAGTCGGTGCTGTCGTCCCCCAGCAGGTTCCGGTGCGACAGGCCCTGGATGTAGGACAGCGGGGTGAACGGCAGCTTGGCCACCACGCGGCCGTCAAATCTGGAAAGGAGAAGGCAGAGGGCCGCGGTTTGTGCACGGCTGACAGCGGCTCCGTTCCAGGGAAGAGCCTGGGGCCGAAACAGCTTCCAGCCCCCGGTCGTCAGGAAGCGGAGAGGCCCACGCTCCACAAAGGGGCCCCAGCCCACGGTGTGAGGGGGACGCAGGCCGCTCCGTCACTCCTCCACTGAACTAGCGGTTCCTCGTTTTTTCAGCCTCAGGGTCCTGGACGAAAATCGCATTTGAAGCCCTTCCCACAGAGCAGCCTTTCAGACCAGCGTGTGCGCCCAGCCTGGGCGGGGTCACAGGACTGCGGTGTGCCTCACACACCCACAGTGTTAAGGGACGGATGCACGTGGACACGAGGCAGCCTCGCCGCTGGCGGGACGGCCAGTTATGTCTGCGTCGGCCTGTCTCCTTAGGGCGCATCTGCACGTGAGGGCAGGCGCCAAACCAGACGCTGGACTTCAAGCACAGCAGGGCTCAAGTCCACTGCGGTAATCAAGGCCAAAAAGAACAGCGATCCCTCCCCGCCCCGGCCGCACTAAGCTACAAAAACGCTGCTTTGGAAACCACAAGTGTGAGCGCCTCTGTAGTGCTCAGCCAGAAAGGCGCACTGGGGCTGTGCGATGACGCTCACTCACAACCACACAGCCCTCCAGTGTCTGGTCTGCCCGGCACCTCACAGTGGCACGTGCCCTGGACGTGAGAGACAGCGTGGCGGTGAGAAAGAGAGCGCGCCGAGGGGCAGCAAGGCCGCGGCGCACCTCGGGGGGCTCGGGAAAGCACACGGATCACGTCCGTGTGAGTGCATGCAGTGCGTGCAGACAGCGGGAAGGCGGGGGCGGGGGCGACCTGCCAACCCTGGGGGTCTGGACGACGGGCGCACCAGACCCGAGCCATCCCGGACCCTGGGGACGGCAGAGCCGGCAGGGCCAGCAGAGCCGCAGCCGACGGCAGGCGGAGCCACGCGGGGGGAGCCGCGCTGGGGTACTCACATGGAGTTGAACATCCCCATCAGCGCGGTGAAGCAGAAGCCGATGGCGAACATGGACTTCATGCGGACCTGCAAGGAGACCCACGCCCACCGTCACTCCAGCCGGGCAGCCGCCGCCACCGGGCACGCCACCAGAGTTCTGCTCCCACGCCACACTTCTAAGGCGCCCCTTAGCCGAGAGCCGCCTGCTGGCCGGCCGCCCTTGCCTGCCAGCCCTCCTCTCCCGGCCGCCTGCGGGGACCTGCCCCGGGTGGCCCTGACACCCGATTCCGGCTGCTGAGTCCTAAGCCCAGCGGGACGGGACTCTGGACAGGGAGCAGCCAGCACCCCTGCTCCGGCCTCGTGCGCTCCTTCCCCCCTGAACGAAGAGCGGGAGGCCTGAGGGTGAGGCGGAGGGAACCCCAACAGCCTGAGGCCGGGCCGGCTGCGGCCTCCCCGGCCAGGGGCCGCCACCTCCTGGCCTCAGGAGCAGGTAGAAAGCCTCCATCTGTGCGGGCCACTGTTGGGAGTGCGGCTGCTTGCAGCTAACGTCTTGCTTAGTCACCACGTCATAAAGGTGTGACAAACAGAAGACCATAAAGGAGTAAGATTAGCAGTTGTTGTAGCTGCATCTTTACCTCCCCTTTCAGTACTTCCCAAATTTGCTATGGTAAACATGAAATGGTTGTGTCAACAGGAAAGTAAAGTTATTGTTTTTAAATGTGCCTCTAAATATAATCTTCTTAGTAAGAATTTCAAGATAAACATTTCTGCCAAAGGTCTCTCGGTGACCAAGAAACAACTGTGGCAAAGTCCAGATGCCCCACGTGAGATACTCGGGGATTCAGAGGAAAAAGCGGCCGAGCCCGATCATCAGCCCACCCGCCTCAGAAGGAGACGCCTGAACAAACCACCCCTCACGGACAGCGAGCCAGCGGTCACGAACCCCCGGCCTGCCCCTCGGGACAGAGGCCCCTCCAGGGGCAAAGGGCACGAGGAAGGCCCTCTGTAATGCCCCACCCCCCGCACTGGGGTGACTAGTGTGGCTTACCAGAAAGGCATGCTTAGGACTCTTACCATCGACAGGTCTCGGTTGTTATTCTTCAGTTTCTCTTCTTGCCTCTCTGGAAGGGACACAGGAGTGGTTAGGGCACAGAGCACTGAGCACGCAGATGGGAAGCCGCCGCTGACCGGGGCTCCGAAAGCACTCCGCTTCTCTCTCGTCTATTTTAACGAGACGAGCTGATCACCGGGCACACTGTGTACTCGGCACTAACAGAAAATTCACCGGCAGCAGGGCACCAAACCGTTTCAATTTAAATCAATGAAAAGCTTCCAAGGTTATTGTTTTAGATCCTCACCTGAGGACATGTTCACTGATTTGAGAGACAGGAAAAGAGACAATGAGAGGCATCGATGTGCAAGAGATACATCCTTCAGTTGCCTCCTGCATGTGCCCTGAGTGGGGATCGAACCTGCAACCTTCTGCACGGGATGATGCTCCAACCCACCGAGCTGCCCGGCCAGGGCTCAAGCTCCAGTTCCCAGAACCACCCCTGGTGCCGCCTGGACTCTGCACACGAAGCAGCGCCCCTGCGTCAAACCCCGGGGCAGAGCCACTGGCAGACCGAACCGGGCGAGCTGCTGACCACGGGCCCCGTGGGGTCTTCTGTACCCCGTGGACTCAACTACCGCTTGTCAGCCTATGATTCCAGCACGTCCTCGCTGCCTCCCTCCCTCTGCCAGCTCCAAAGCCACCACCCGACGGCGCGTCCAGAGGCAGGGTCACACAGGCATGCCGAGCCCAGCCTCTCTCCTCCTGCCCGCCCCAATCTGCTACTCCTCCGAGCAGAGCCCTGCGCTTGCCCCACTGCCCGCCCTCCCTCCCACCCGCATCTCCCGGTGTATCTCCAGGGTGACCGGCCCCACGCAGTAGACGCACGGCAGCATCTGGCCAGTGAACTGAGCACGCAGACCCCTTGGAAGACCCCTGACACCCCCACACTGAACCGAAAGCTTTCATCCAAAGAGGACGCAGGCACCATCCAGCCTGGCAGAACTCTCCCCGGGACAGAACAGCAGTGACCTACGCACAGAAATAGTGTCTGAACCAAACACGCAATTGCCCCTGATTTCCGAGTCAGGAAGCATCGTAAACAGAAATCATGTCCAGTCATCTATGAGTTGTCCGTTTGGAAGAGAACTACATTTGGTAATTAAATTCTGAAATACACCGAAAAGCCAAAGTCACATCGCCCGTTTTCAGAGGAGACGAGAATTACTCAGCCGAAGGCCTCCTGCCCTTGTGGATTCCCACCCCCCACGAGCCCTCGGGAAGGAAGCCACGGCAGCGACAAACGCAGGTGACGCGGGCTCCACTGGAAACGATCACCCCGGACGTGAGACACAGGACGTCTCCCGGACACGGCCGGGAACCCCCAGCCGGGCTCCAAGGGCACAGCTGCCACCGCAGAGCTGAGAGCACGCGGAGCGACCGTGCGGACTGGCCGTGCCAACCGCTGCCGAGGGCCGAGAGGTCGCGTGAGCCCGCGCGCGGAGGGCCGCCGACCCGCGCGTTCACAGGCGTGACCGCTGCCCGCTCACTCCCTCCAGGGACACCTGCGCGCCGCGCACGCCAGTCCCTCGGCTTACCTATCTTCTTCTTCTGTTGCCGGCCGGCCGACTCCGTGATCGTTCCCTTCTTCTTTTCCACTGTGGACGCAGGACACAGTGGAAGTTAATTGTGCGCCACGCTACAGAAACACAGTCTGAGCCCTTGACAGAGGCTTAAGTCCCACGCCGGCTCCGGTCATGGTCAGGGCCGAGCCAGCTGGTCCGACCCCGCGCCTGCTGGCGGGGAAGGGCGGCCCCACGCTCTGGGCCCACGCACACCAGCCATGGGGTGGGCGTCCTCCCTCAGGGCCCGTAAAGGACCGCAGGAGAACACGGGCGTGGCCTGGACGAGGACCGCAGACGCCCGGTGAGGGGGCTGCCGGGGTGCGGCCGGCACGGTTTCCGGGCTGTCGCCCGGAACTCTGGGCCTCGCAGCTGCATTCTCACTGTCACCGCAGGGGCGGGGTCCGCTGGTCGGTGGCCGGCTGCCCGCCTGACAGGTGCCGTTCTGGGGAGACGCAACGACAAACAGGATCCCGCTCTCTAAAGAGTGACCCAGGTAACAGTGACAGCACAGGAGACGAGGCACGGG
>CM052551.1:43723845-43736300 GCA_028533065.1 Trachops cirrhosus | reverse complement strand
GCACGGTTTCCGGGCTGTCGCCCGGAACTCTGGGCCTCGCAGCTGCATTCTCACTGTCACCGCAGGGGCGGGGTCCGCTGGTCGGTGGCCGGCTGCCCGCCTGACAGGTGCCGTTCTGGGGAGACGCAACGACAAACAGGATCCCGCTCTCTAAAGAGTGACCCAGGTAACAGTGACAGCACAGGAGACGAGGCACGGGGCAGGACGGACGAGCAGGAGGGACACATCAGCTAGGGCCACACTTTTTGTTGTGTTTTGATTCACAGGACAATGGAGCAACCGTAAGATTTTGAAGAGAAACAGTGTAGTATATTTATACATTTGCTATCTAAGTCCCATTGAGTGGACCGAGAATAGACATGTCAAAAATTACCTCTCCTTCTTTATTTATATCATCTGTTCTGTACAGTATCTTACTACCGGGGGGGACCCCCCAAAAAACCAGAATTATCATCTGGAGGGCGGGCCCCTTGCAGTCCAGGCTCCCCCGCTGGGTGGGTGTTCTAGGAGCCCACCTGCAGCAGTGCACCAGCTGGTGTTGTTGTGAGAGGCTGTGTTCGCCTTCAGTAAATGTTTCGTGAAGACTCTTTCGACGCATTTGCCCATTCCCGATGGGTGATTTACAGGGGCACCTGCCCGCGCTGCACTGAGTGTTCAACAGCTTTTGAGCAAAACCGCCAGGACTCCCCGTGCCCCACCCTCCTATTCACCCGATCTCGCCCTGAACAACGTTTTTTTTTTTTGTTTCCCCACGTGAAAAAAGCCCTCCAAGGGAAACATTTTGCCATGTGGAACAGGTGAAACAAAAAATGGCAGAAGCACTGAAAGGCATCAAAATCAATGATTTAAAAAACTGTTCTGAGTAGTGGAAAGAAATCTCAATAGATATATTGTAAGAATAAATACACAATTTAAAATTTTTTTATTTATTCTTTTTTTTGGAGAGAGAATGAATCATCAATTTGTTGTTCCACTTATTTATATATTGATTGGTTGCATCTCGTATGTGCCCCAACTAGGTATCGAACCTGCAACCTTGGCATATCAGGATGATGCTTTAACCAACTGAGCTACCTGGACAGGGCTAAATATACAATTTTTTATAAATTAATTCTGGTTTTGGGGGGTTCCCCCTTCACACACTTTTTTTGCTAGCAAACAATACAGTACATGTATTATTTCTAAAAGTTTCATTAAAGAGTCCTGGCAGGTAGGACACGTTCCCTTAGTACATTAAGCTGTCTGGGCTCTAACAGCAAAACTGGTGTCACTGCTTTCTGAAAGAGACGCACAGTTCCACCGGGCTGCAGTGTAGCAAATGGGAAGTGCTGGCTAAAATAAAGTGTATGTGTGTGTGTGTGTGCGCGCGCGCGCATATTCACAACAGGTGCTTCTCTAGATGTAAAAACACAAGAAGAGAGACCCAGGACAAACCTACCAGTAAGAGATCATAAAAGGACACTAAGTTAATTCTGCAAGATGCCATAGAAATAACATTGTAAAAAACAAAATGGACAGAAAACCTTGAATGGTGTACTCTGTGTCAGTATTATCACCCAAAAACCCAAAAACGTGCCTTCCCCACCGAGAAGGACGCCAACATGACCGCGCGGCACTGAACCGCGACTGTGGAGGACGCGAGGGCGAAGGCCCAGGCCCGCGTGGAGGCTGCACGCGGCCGCAGACCCCGGCCGCCCCCCAGCAGACCGGGCTGGGAGCAGCTGCGCCCCTGGCGGCGAGACGCACCAACCCAGCGTCTCTGACCGCACGAGACTGCAGAGGGGAACTCGGCTGAGCTGGTGCTGACTCACCAGGGCCTCGCCCCATCACAGGCGGTGGGCGTGGTGGAGCTGACAGGCACAAACCTGTGCCCCGAACACTTTGCCCCGACCTGGCACTGCCGCGCTCTGAGTCCCGGAGAGCGCTCAGTTTACACCTTATTCAAAAAGCTTCGTCCTGTTTTACTGCAAACGGCAGAAACACTTCACACGTCGTAATAATTTGTACTTCACAAATGCTCTCATATAATTTTGTTACAGCAGCAAATCATATGCACTTTAACCTCTTTCGTTACTGAAGGACCATGGAGAGGCTTCACTGTGCTACAAAGGCAACGCCATGAAAGGCGACTTCCGGATCTCCAGAGCCCACCTGAAGTCACCGATACTCAGAGACCACCTGAACCAACCCACCCGGGACCTTTTAGCATTTTTTAAGATTTCACTTATTTACTACTAGAGAGAGGGGAAAGAGGGAGAGGAACATCAGTGTGTAAGAGAGACACTGATTGGTTGCCTCTCGCGCGCCCCCAACTGGGGACCGGGCCCGCAGCCCGGCCATGTGCCCTGACTGGGACTGGAACCAGCGACCTTTCAGTTCACAGGCCAGCGCTCAATCCACTGAGCCCCACCAGCCAGAGCAACCCACTCAGTACCTTTAAGAATGCATCTTTTGCCCTCCCTTCCCCTCTCTCTAAAAAAAAGAAAAAAATGAATAAAATCATTAAATAATAAAGAAAGCATCTTTTGTCAAAGGCCCACCACAGTAGGACAGCTTTTTGGGTGACATCAGTATTCTCCAAATGACACCAAGGATCAGATCAGTACACGAATCTCGTTCTGATTCCAATCTACTTACGGCCTTGCATTTCTCAGAAGCCCCACAAGTGATTCTCGCCCAGATCCGCACCGATTTCCGAATGCAGAGCATCAGAAGTGACCACATATCTGCAACGAGGACGTTTGTCCAACGAGGGGTGCGCCCTATCGCCGCCCGTGCAGCGTCTCCGGTGCCCCATGCACTAGCTGTCTGCTCGCCGCGGAGCGTCTGGGATACAGGGCCGCTGCCGGTTGTCTGTGGTGCGTGCACCTCGGTGACCACACAGCAAGCCATCGCAGGCTAGCTGATGACAGGCGGGGAGATGATACCCACGTCCCGAGTTCTGACGGTGTCCCTGAAGTACAGGGTCACTGCCATCATCACCAGCCTACCTCCTACTCACCTTCCACGTGAGCACGCCGAGGGGTTTTATCAAAAACCGTAACCGTAATGGAAGCTTTGCCTGGCAACCCCATCATTTTGAATTGAGGTGTAAAGACGACTATTTCTATAATGCAGATAATTAGAGACGAAGCAATTTAAAAAGCCCGACTTGTCCTCTAATTGTTCGTCTGCTGTGACACTGACACGTCCTTCAACCTTGCTAAGCCCCCCTCCTTCTCTACAAAGGAGGTAACATTCTCACAGCTGACCACGCACGGTGGCCAGGTGGGTCAAAGGCGACACCGTAAGACAGAAAACACACCAAACTCGTATGAAAACGGAAAGAAAAGTCCCAGGACGCAGGAGGTCATAGGAATTTTAAGATGCGAAAGTTAGATTTAATCTTTATAAGACAGAAAAAGAACTTGGAAAGCCAAAGAGCCCCTGAGAATGACCCTCACTAAACAAACCTCCAGCAGCGTCCTCCACGGTACCCCCTGGAACTTCCCGCTTCATTTCAAAGGCAACAAACCAGACTTGTTCTTAACCTCCTCGTCAAACATGCCTTCAACCAACCGGAACATGACTTATCCCCAGGACACCACTTACCTTGATACCAGTCCTAACGACCTGTTGTTTGCCAAACACACCTTAGTCCTTAATGCGCCCCTCTCTCTGCACATTTGCCACGTCCTCTGTCTGGAAATCCTTCCCCCATCTCATTCCCCATGCAAATTCTAACCACCCACCAGGCTGCCTGCGCCGGAAAGGCTTCCACCGCCCCTAACACGTACCTCTCACATCGTGACACTCTGCATAAAAGTCCATTCCTAACTAGACTTCCAGTTGGAATCGTCTCTGCATCCCTCTTGGGTGTCCCTATGCTCCCCGAATACCCACGGCAAGTAGGCGCTTCCCGCACTTGACCCACTGAAACTACTTCTGAAAGGAAGCTGCCATACTCACGTTTTTTACTCTGTTTTTCCACTTCCGCCTTTAGTCTCTTGTACTTGTCCGTCCTGTACACCAGGACCCAGGTGATACCTGCAACGTGAAGAGCGACGTCCTATAAGGAGACACGTTTGCAGAGGTCACAACAACTGACGCTTCAACCAAAGCTCCTGGAGCGTGGTGTGAAAGTGTCTCCGCAAACACGCCAGTGACCAGAGACGCCCGCCCTTGCGCGCGAGCCGCCCCGAGGTTCCCTGGGGTAGAGCAGGTGGAGCCCCCAAGCAAGCTAGGCTGGCGACCTCTGCCGCAGGGGCGCGAAGAACCCCTGGCCTGGGACCCTTCCCTCGGGGACAGCCCAAAGTCAGGGAAGCAGCCGCCCTCACCCTCCGCGAGAAGAGCCGTACACACGGAGATAAAAACGATGAGCAGCGTGTCCGCGAACATGGTGCTCATCTCGCACTTCCGGCTCGGCACTTCCACCCGCCAGGGAGGAAGCGCTCCACGGTCACGAAGACTGCAGCGAGAGACGGTTTCCCGGGACTTCGGGACCACCGAGTAACACCGCGACTCTGACAGCCTGGGCGTCACACTTCCGCTTCCGGGGCACAGCGTCCGGCCGGGGAGGGGCGTGGCCGCGCGAACCAAACCGCGCTCAGGCAGGTCTCGCGAGAGGTGGAGTGGGAGCGAGGGGCCAGGTCCCCTGCGGCGAGTCGCGATTGCGGACGAGCCTTCCGGGGGTCAGGAGCCAGGCGTCTGGACTTGTCTGCACTCTGCCTCGGCGTCACCTCTAAGGCCGGTTAGGTAGTGGAGCCAACGTTTGCTGCAAAGTGGAGAGAGCCAACGTTTGCTGCAAAGTGGAGAGAACGCGTACGGCACGTACTGCGGGCCTGCTGGGCCCGCGGAGGTCGTGCGCCGCTGGCACCCGCGGACAGTGGCCCTAGAGAAGGAGGGACGCTGTGCGCGCACAGTGTGATTGGGGACCTAGAGGTATGCGCCGGGGGCCGCGGAGGCCCAGTGGACGGCGTGGTCGGAGACAGCGAGCAGGAGCAGTGGCCGCAGCGACTCGGAGGAGCAGCACTTCTGGGGGAGGAGGGAACACGCACGGAGCTGGGGGTGGGGTGCCCGAGCCGCGACCGCGAACCCTGGTGTCTGCGGAGGGCACAGGTCAATCAATGCTCTCTGCAGGCTGGGCGTGGGTCAGTGGTGGGAGGCGCTAGGATGAAGGAGGGGGCACTGACATGCAACCAGGCCCCCTGCAAGAACGAGCGTCCCGTTTCCAACATCGCCCCGTTTTCCAGGAAAATCCAGAAATCTTGATGTTATGGGAAAGTTCAATTATGAGTGCTGGTAGTTCATTAAAATTAAAAACTCTATTTTCTAAAGAAAATGTCTCAGCAGCCTGGTTTCCGCCAGATTTTGTGTGTGTGAACCTGGAAGCTCGCTGAACTGCTGTCTCCCCATAACGTGTATTTGCTGTCATTGGCTCTTTCCTCTGAAAACTCCAATGCACTTTATTTATACTGCTTGGGTAACACTGCTTTTGTCCTTGTTTAGTTATATGTGCCTTTCTCGTCTTCTCTTTCGACTTGAGACAGAGACCCTGCTCCTTTTAGCAGACATTGAGCTCCTGCCGCAGCAGGAGCAGTGGAGGGCACCGCAGGGGCAGAGAGGGGGACTAAGGCACTGTTAAGTTATGCGGCATAAGAAGGAGTAATAGAGGTGGTCCTAAAACGTTAGTGGAGCACAGTGAGGGCGAGATGGGTGGTTCCTGGAGGAGCTGGGAAGGCTTTTCAGTTGGGCTGCACCTTGATTTGAGTGGTTCAGGTCCGGTAGGATTTTATTCAGCTTCGTTTGGCCGGTGATAAATGTGGAGGCACAGCGAGGGCATGACCTTTGAGGTCATGCCTGGTTTCCATTCTGGCTGTGCCACGTCAGCGACAGCCACCCTGAGCATGTCATTTAATCCTTGAGCCTCAGTTTCCGTGTCTGAAATGGTGACAACACTAGCCAAGTGGAACTGTTACAGAGATCACATGAGGAGGAGTGTGTTACAGAGCCGTTCCTGGTTCGCACAGCTCTTCCAGCCCAGCCTGCTGCGGGCTGTAAGGTGCGCCATCATTTTCTGTCCAAAAATAAATAAACAAACAAACAACTAATTAAGCTATGACACACCATTGATTGGAAGATGCATCTCATTCCCAGGTGCCAAAATGTGAGAAAAAAACCATCACAGTCAGTGAAATACACGAGTGGAAAGCATTTGGTTGATTCCTGTGCGAACGTTACCTGCAGAACTGGGGCCCGCCAGGCTCCCCCTTCCTCCTCTAGGGCAGCGATGTCATAACCCTGAGCCCCACAGTGCTAGAGGCAAGTTCACATGACATCTTTCCTACGTCCTGCCGGATTCCTGTGTCGGGTTTTCAGGGTTTCCGCATGAAGACCACCCACCCAAAGTCCCCTGTCCTGCTCCGGTTTCCATGACAGGCTTTGTCCTGAGACTGCCTTCTACCCTTCTCTAGGGCAGGGCTCCCTGCCCCCTGCCCCCACATCGCCCTCCCTGGTTTACACTTTGTTAACACTGTACGTCCTCAGTCACTTCCTGGGAGAGGTAAATGGGAGATAAACCTGCAGTGTCCTCGCATTATTAGTAGGATTGCTAATAATAATACTGTTCTTTAAACAGATGTTCGGTACAGGGCTAGGCGTCCTGAAAGTTTCAGAGACAAGTTAAATCCCTGCTGCTAATGGAGGTCTGAGGGATACGAGCTTCGGGTTTGACTCCTGACCCCACCGGTGTGAGCTATGTCACTCGAGCAAGTGGTTGAATTTCTCTGAATCTCAGTTGTGTTTTTCAAAATCTGTAGAGGTAAAAATTCCTCCTTTCCACAACTACTGTCAGGCTTCTTGAGGGTTGAGAGCAAGTTCTGGAGTTGGACCACCTGTCTTCACATCTTTGCATCGCCACTCAACCAGAGGTGGGGTTTTAGGCAAATCATTTCTTCAATCCATGCCTCAGTTTCCCTGAAAGCAGAATGGCCTGATGGTAGTACTAAGTCCAAGGGGTCTGATTTGCTTTTGGAAGGTGGAGTGGAATGTTTGGAACGGTACTTGGCTAGGAAGGACATAGTAAGTGGTTCCTGGTTCTGTTCCTGGTTCTGTTAAACCACCAGCACGTGACCTGTGAACTAATTGTTTTCCTCATTCAACTCATTTGCCTGTGACATGCTCATCAGTAGCTTCAGCTACTGTCTGTCCACTGGTGATTCGTAAAATAGTGTCTGTGGCCCAAGTTTCTTTCCTGAGATTCAGACCTCACGTGGCCCGTAAGCACACGAGAGGATGCTGGACGTCACCAGTCCTCAGGAAGGGCGAGCCAGCACGGTGAGATGCTGCTTCACGTGCAGAGGAGAGGCAGTTACAAAAACGGAACCAGAAGGTGTGTTGCGAACACCCTGGCTGGGTGGCTCGGTTGGTTGCGCATCGTCCCGATCGGCCAAGGCCGTGGGGTTGATGCCTGGTCGGGGCACCTGAAAGAATCAACCAATGGACATTAATAAGTGGGACAGCAAATTGATGTTTGTCTCCCCCCACCCGCACCCCACCAAAATCAATCAATAAAAAATTTAAACATAGTGGCAAAGATGTGGAAATCAACCCTTGTGCACTGCTGGGGGCGGAATAGAAAGTGGTGCAACCACTGTGGAAAACGGAGTGGCGGTTCCTCAAGAACTTCACCCCAGAACTCCCATCAGCAGCGGTTACAGCTGGGGGTGTGTCTCCCCAGGAACTGAACGCAGGGACTTGAGTGCGCTTGTGCCCACCCGGGGCCATAGCAGCGTCATTCACGACAGCCGGAGGGAGGAAGCCACCCACGAGCGCATTGCTGAGTGTGCGGATCAACAGCCACGACAGCAGGCGATGGAATGCCAGTCAGCCCTAACAAAGAAGTGAATTCAGCCCTGACAGTGTGGCTCAGTGGGTTGAGTGTCGTCCCACAAGGCAGAAGGTCGCCGGTTTGATTCCGGGTCAGGGCACAAGCCTGGGTTGTGGATCGGTCCCAGGTCGGGATGTGTGCCAGAGGCAGCCAATCAACGTTTCTCACAATGGTGTTTCTCTCTCTCTCTCCCTCCCTTCCCCTCTCTCTAGAAATAAATGGAACCTTTAAAAAAGAGAACAAGGAAATTCTGACACACGCTACAACATGGATGAGCCCGAAGACATTATGCGAAATGGAATAAGCTAATCACAGAGGACAAGCACTGTGATTCCCCTCATATGCGGCCCCTGGGGTGCTCGAGTCAGAGAGAGAAAGTAGCGCAGTGGGTGCGGGGGCTGGGGGAGGGGGCCCTGGGGGACTGTGGGCTCTGGGTGTGGGATCAGTCCAGGGGGACGGAAAGGCTCTGATGATGGATGGACGGTGGTGAGTGTGGCACAACAGTGCGATTGTGCTCGGTGTCGCTGAGATGTACCCGCCGACGTGGCTGACACAGTAAACCTGACGTCATGCACATGTTACCCCAGTTTTCAAAAAGCATTTGCCCTGGCCGGGGTGCGCGGTGGGTGGGTTGGAGCACCATCCTGTCACCGAAGGTTGCAGGTTCCATCCCGAGCCAGGCGCATATGGGGGGCGGCGATTGGTGTTTCCCTTTCTCTTCCTGCCTCTCTCCATTTCTCTCTCAAAGAACAAAACAAGAAGAGAGAGCAGTGTGGCCCAGTGGTTAGGATGCCGTGCTGCAAAGCAGAAGGTCTCCGGTTCGATTCCGGTCAGGGTTCAGTCCCCAGTCAGGTCGGGACCTGGATGTTTCTCACCCTCTTCCTCCTTCCCCCTCTCTTAAAAAAAAAGAAAAAAGAAAAAGTGTCTTCAGGTCAGAGTAAAAAGTTTTAAGTGGGACCCCATCTAGGGGATGGGGACCCAGACCTCTCGTGGCACTTCCTGGTGGGCGTGTCGGTCACCACAGCCCCTTGAAGCTCTGTCCCCCTGTGAAGGGGGGCTTCCGCAGTCCCCGTGGCCTGCCATTCTGCTCCAAGCCCATGGCCACAAGACACTCCGGAGCACCCCCCAGGGCGCAGGAACCAGACCGTTCACGGGGGCCAGCGCTCTCATACACAGGCCCGAAAACGGCTCGAATGCCCACCAACGGCTGGAGTAACAGATAAGCCGATCATGATGTGTTCATACCGCGCTCCAAGCAGGGGTGCCCCGGTTCCTGCCACAGCGCGGAGTGGTCCCAGCAATACAGGGCGAGGCAGAAGGACGTTTACAGTTTGAGGATGCAAAACGGTGCATTCTTGTATTATTATCTATTAATTGTTGTACTATTTCCCATACGCACAACTGAAAGCCTACTTTCGCTCCGCCCTAATAGGACGTGAAAGGAGGAACTCCTTAAAGATGATACACAGCATGCAACAGGGTTTTTGTAATTTAGTAACTTTATGAAAGTGCCCGCCCCCCTCCTGTTGAGGGCCTTAACAGGAGAAGCCAGAGAAGGTGGTTCTGCAGGTGTTACCTTGAGTGGGAAGAGGCTGGACGACGGGGTGGAGGACCAGTGGGGAAGGTGGACGTAGAGTCATGCCCCAGTTTCTGTGTTGGTGTTGAAGCAACGGGTGTTTGTTGGGGTACATTAGTGAAAGAATGGACGGATGTTGGGGTCCTTCAACGCACCCACGAAGAATGTGTCATGACCCAAGAATGATGATGAATCAAATTCTCTGCACCTGAGCCCCGCCCCCAAATTGCGTTCCTTTGGCATCTGACTTTGTGTCTGATACAAGCGAAGAGAAGGGAGGGAGGAGTAATATTTTAAATCACATGCCATCAAGCAAAAATGATGCTTTTTTTTTAAAAAAAGTGTCACCTATGGCTGGTCCAATGGGAGTGGATTATCAGAACTCAACTAAAGTTAGTGTCACTGAAAAGGTGTCACATTTCTCCTGTGGCCTCAGGTACCTTATTGATCGCCACCCTGCCCGGCCACTCGGGCATCCCAGTTTCAGGAGATCGGCAATGGTGGGAAGTCATCAAAGTATCTTGAGCTTGGATGGTAACGGTGTAAGATAAGCAGTGTTTCCGGTTTTTAGTCAGTCTGGGGCTGTAAAGAGGGCGGGTTCATCCGGGGAGACCACAGTCGGGAACCCCCGCTGTCGGGCTGCCCTCACGCCCAGTCCGAGTGAGGGGCCCTGAGCGGAACACGTCGGGTCGGTGGGAATTGAGGAGGAGGAGCAAAATCCCAGAGAATTTTGAAGAATGAAATAGTAATTCTTAGAACTAAATAAGATGGGATGAAGAAGAAAAATACTTTCATAATGCTAAGTTTCGACCAAAGGCATTTCTAAGTTTTATGTGCCCTGAAGCTTTTACAATCCTTGGAACTGTCTTTAAGAAAAAAGAATATGGACTTACGGGTCAAAATTAAGTACCAAAGTGAGTTCCTGATTAGAAGGGCCCAGTGCAAGTGAGGGTCTCAGCTGGAGTTTCCTTGATTTCAGGGTAAACCTGGCTGCATTTTAACTGGATGGTGACCACCCTGACGGTGGCTGGGGAGGCTTTTAAGAGAGGGAACTATAAAAGCTTCAGTTTCAACATTAAACTTCTGTAATATTAGAAGGGGCCGTTGAGCCCTGGCTGGTGTGGCTCAGTGGATTGAGCGCCAGCCTGAGAACCAAAGGTCACCAGTTCGATTCCCAGTCAGGGCACATGCCTGGTTTTCGGGCCAGGCCCCCAGTGGGGTGGTGAGTGAGAGGCAACCGCACATTGATGTTTCTCTCCCTCCCTCCCTCTCCTTCTCTCTAGAAATACATAAAATCTTTTTTAAATTTTTTTTTAAAAATAAGGAGCCTTTGAAAACATTTAAACACCTAAACAGATTCGCTTTATTTTTGTCATGCATGAGGCTGGGCCATCTTCAATAGAAGCTAAAATCCGAGGTGACGTTTCCCATCCCAAATACACGCTGTCATGCTTACTCAGTATTCCCGTGATGCACTGTTGGCCCCTACTTTTACTCACTAATAGACTCTTACCCTTCATCGCAGTGACGCACTTGGCTGCCAAAGGACATTGACTTTCATTCACAGACAAACACAAATACCAGAAGCAGTGCTATTGAACCTCCATCAGCTCATCGCTCCGACTCCAGGCCTTCCTGGAAGCTCAGTCTCTGCACCCAGCCCAGGGCCCCTGAGCAGACACTCAGACACATCCGTGGGAGCGGTGACCTGCGTGTCTCGTACACAAAAGCCCTCCGCCCAAAACACAGGAGACTCAGCTTTTCCTTCCTGAGCTTTGAATCCCTTGGCCTGTCCCGGGCACAGGGACGTGGCTCTGCACGGGACACAGACCTGTCGTTCTGTTCTCCGAGGTCTCGGGGTTCTCGAGCCCATGCAGATCATTCCTTCCACAGGCTCTGAACGTGGGGAGAGGCCACTCGAGCCTCACTCACAGGCAGCTGGAGGACTCGGTCGCTCTGAGCCCGTGAACTTCAGGACCGGCGAGTTACCAGGGACCAAGACAACCCTTCACCGTAACAAAAGCGTCCGTTCGACGTGAAGACCTAACACTCTTAAATATCTTTGCACCACAATCAGAGCTTCAAAAAACATGAAATAAAACCAGGCAGACCTGAAAGGAAAAATAGAGAAATCCACAATTAGAGGTGGTTTGATACAAGTAGGCAGAAAATCAGTAAGGATAGAAAAGACTTGAAAAATAATTACGTGTGAAGTACATTTGAGACCCGAATGTAAAAATGTGAAACCATAGGAGTTCCACGAGAAACAGGAATAAGTTTCTTTAGAAATGGGGTTAAAAACATCTGCATGGCAAAAAGCACCAGGAGCAAAACACAAATGACAAGGTACTTGGGCGTGTGCTACAGACCAAAGGCTGATTGCTATTAAAAAAAAAAACAAAAACAATGACCACGGGAAGACAATGGGCAGAAATCCCCAGCAGGGGGTTCACCAAAAAAAGTACCTTAAACCAATAAAAAGATGGGGCTGTGCCCCCGCCCCCATCCCTGCCCCCCCCCCACACTGAGAGAACCCCGGTTTAAGACCCCGTTGAGGCCGTTTCCCAGCTGTCCCTTCACCTGGACCGTGAACTTGTCGGAAATCCGGAACTTGGACCCCACACGCGCACGTGCAGCCAGCGCGGCTGTGGACCCGCAGACCCTCTCCCCCGGAGGTTGCTGGTGGGGATGCGAAGTCGTACGGCCCGTGCAAGGGGCGGTAGCATCATCGGATGAAATCATACGTGCAAACCAACTTTCGGGGGCCGCCTCGAAGCGCCGACGTGAGGGAGAAGAAGACACACCGCCGCTCCCAGGGAAGATACCCATTTCCAGGGCGCCGGCCCTCGGGCACGTTCAGCCTGCCGTCTCCTCCCCTGCGGGACCGCGAGGCTGCTTTCCTCCGCCCCAGCGGCTTCCAACACCAACGAATGCGATTCCCACAGCGATTGGGCTACGTTCTGGAACCCGTCCACGTCCTTCCCGCTCCTGGGGCATCTTGACGGCTGGGCT
>CM052551.1:43706650-43718215 GCA_028533065.1 Trachops cirrhosus | reverse complement strand
GGTGCCTGCTGCACAGCTGGGTCCAGAGGTTAACCTTCGGACCAGTCCTGGGGGTCCGGGGGAAAGGAGGCTGAAGCTGGCAGAGGGGTGCAGGGTTTAGAAGCAAAAATACGGGGGTCCATCACCTAAATAGTTGAGTCACTACAGAGGTGGGAAGAGGCCCTAGAACTCCGTTCTCCTTGTCCTCCCCGGTGGTCACCCATTCTCAGTTCGTCATCTAGGTTGATAAACTGTCAAGCAGGAGGGGAGTCCGTGAGCCATTATTGTGGGGGGAGTGTAGCCAACTCTGCTGTCCCTACTTCTTCTCAAGGATGACAGTTGTAGGAGCTCTCAGGAAAGGGTCTCTTTCATGCCCGTTTCAAAGCCTGTTGCACTTTTTTTGGCATTGGTACGTACTTTGTTGTTGGTTCAGGTTGTTTAATGATTTTCAAAAAAAGATTTTATTTCTAGAGAGAGGGGAAGGGAGGGAGAAAGGAGAGAGAAACACTGGTGTGGAAGACAGGCATGGATCAGTTGCCTCTTCCACGCCCCCCGCTGGGGACCTGGCCCACAGTCCACACGTGTGCCCTGACGGGGAATGGAACCCGTGACCTTTTGCTTTGTGGGAGGATGCTCACCCCACTGAGCGGCCCCCCTCGGGGCTGTTTTATAATTTTCCATGTAAAGAGCGTCGGACCTCCACAGTTCCATGCTGCAGTTGCTGTGTGGCAGTCATGTATCTCGATTCTGCTGTTACGGTCCTTAACTGCCTTTCCTTCAACAAATTCCCAGTTTCTCTCTTCCGAGGACGGTCCGCAGCAAGCTGGACTTTTCTCTGGGAGTCTCAGGCCTGAGCGCCGTAGTGCAGGGCAGTCTGGAAGCGAGGCTGGTACCCTGGGTATTTTGTCACAGACGGGCCTGTTAAAGGGATTTCGGAGAAGGCAGAGGGCCTGAGAGCATCGTCCAAAATGACAGCCTAAGATGTGGGAGCTCAGAGAGAGCCCTTGGGGCCCGACTTGTAGGCTTGTCACCTAGAGATGAGGGAGAACGTGTTCAGAGCTGGATTTGGGGCCCAGCCAGTGCCAGCCGGGTCTGCTCCGATCCTGCTGCTGCTGGCTTGTGGAAGAGGAATAGACTCAGGCTTGTGGGGTGGGGGTGGGGCAGGGGACACCTTTACAGCTTCACCTCGGAAAGGGGCTGCTTGGAGGAAAGGCTGCAGACTGGTTTCCAAGGTGCGTGACCGGAAGCGGAAAGACACAGATCTGGACAGTGCTCCCCCACCCCCACCCCTACACGGAAAAGCGACTCCCGGAAAAGGGACTCCCTGTTCTTCTCTCCAGGGCCCTCACTGGTCTCGGTGTTGTGGCTGCCTGAGGCGAGTGTTTTATCTCAGTCTGAATGGTTCTGGTTGGAGAGGGCGAAACTTACTGAGTGCCACTGCACAGACCAGGACTGCTAGTTTGTTCTGTGAATGAAGACGGCTTCCCACTTTCCCAGGAAGCTTTGCTGGGCCGACCTGGCCAGTCAGTGTGAAAATCGCCTGTTAACGGTGCTGCGGTGGGTTGAGAAGGTTACTCTGATCCATGCGAAAAACAGATTCTCGCATTTCCCGCTACGGGCTGGGTCTAGAAATGGGCCAAGAAGCAACCTTGGAAGGGAGGAAAAACAGCGTAAGCTGCTTCGCCTGCGTCTCCTCTCCTGTTCATTTTGCCATCGTGTCCTTGCGACTTCCTCGTCGCCCTGGGCGGGTGTGGTCCATCACACTGGTCTTCCTTGGCTCCCTGGGACCCCAAGTGTGACCTCAGACCCTATTTTCCCACATTTACTCCTCCCCGACACCCAAACGCAAAAAGACACTTCTAGGGGCTGCTTGCCTCGATGGTTAGGCCCACGAGTCCCTCTTTGGAGCAGCCTGTCAACCTTTGAAGCCTCGGTTCTGTTAATAACTCCCTCCAGGAGATCGTGTTCCCTGTTTCCTTAATCAGAGTCATTTTTTTGTCTCCATGCTTCCGTAGATTGAGCCTTGTACTGACCGCACTGAGGTGTCGGCTGTAACTAAAGTTCTGAGCGTCCTGTATATGCCTTCATGCCCATTAGAGCATTTGTTGAACTGAGTCAGGCAGACCATAACTCGTAATTACCCTTTTAGTTTTTAATCAGTAAGATTCCTTGAATCAGGATTTCAGGCCACGGGTGGAACCACATGTAACTGTCCCGTTGCGGTGACTCAGAAATGAAAAAAGCTCCGCACCCTCATCCACGTGTACTGCTGCTTCAGAGCCTCGGGCTGATGGAGCGTGTGCCGAATGTGTGTTTGTGGAGTGACTGTCACTCTGTGGGACCCTGCGTCATGTGCTCGGACACGCAAGGTTAGTGTGTGCCGGTGGGTGTTTGTGGAGTGACTGTCACTCTGCGGGACCCTGCGTCATGTGCTCGGACACGCGAGGTTAGCGTGTGCCGGTGGGTGTTTGTGGAGTGACTGTCACTCTGCGGGACCCTGCGTCATGTGCTCAGACACACGAGGTTAGCGTGTGCCGAGTGTGTGTTTGTGGAGTGGCTGTCACTCTGCGGGACCCTGCGTCCTGTGCTCGGACACGCGAGGGCAAGTCTCTGTCGGTCGGTGTTCTCGAGCTGGAAGCGGCTTGAACCGCTCTGACCCAGGAGCCCGGAGGCCTTTGAAGTCCTGCGGTGCCCCCCTGTGGACGGACGACTTTGAGAGAGAAGGTTAGGACGGTGTTTGACTGGAGGTCACCAGGCTGGAAACACTTGGGCTGGAATCCGGACCCCCCTTTACTGAGCTGTCTCCACAGGCAGCGACCAGTCAGTCCTCAGAGGTCCTTTCAGGGAGGCTGGTCTGACTGTGAGCAGTCCAGATGAGGAGGGGACAGTGCGGTCCCTCTGTCCCCTCTGACGTGTGGGCTGTCAGTCAGTTCCACCGTGAGTCAGCCTCTGCTTCGGGGGCATCCCCCCGACCTCAGCCGCCACCCGCCTGGCCAGGTCGCCCAGTCCACACCCTCCTTCTATCAGGGGCCCCCGGAGCCAGGGGCCGGGGCGGGTCCTTGTGTGTTCTCAGAGCTGGCTTCTGCGCTTTCCACCACCCGCATCGCCGCTGGGGCCATCGAGTCCTGCGGCGACGCGGCCTGCTGCTCTCCCCGGCGCCCGCCCAGGGACCTCACACTTGCTGTTTGCCGCGCCCGAGGTTCTCTGGTGCGCTGCGTCTGCGGGATGCCGATGGCCTGCCGTCTTGGGGTCCTGCCCTCACGGCCCGCAGGCAGCTGCGGAGTGTCCCTGCCGTGTGGGGTGGACGCCCGCAGCCTGTCGCCCCTGGCTCCAGCTCACGACTCTCCAGAGTGGTGCTCGCTTAGGCCGAGTGCCTGGTGTTGTCGCCGCTCCGTGTGATCTGGCTCTTAGGAGGTTCTGGGACGGAGACAGATTGTATTGGGGGTTTCACCGCGGAGGACCTGACTTTCTCTGTCAGTGGGGTCTGAGATGGCACCGTTGGGGCTGCTCTAAGGCCTTTTGGACGTGAGAATTTCTTAAGTCAGTAAAAGAGGTTGGAGGGTGTGTTCTTCACGTGCATGGGTGCCCGTGCTTCTCTGCTAAACCGTATTCATCTTTAAGCTGATTAATCATTGGAGCATTTGATTGTCTTACAGTGCATCATATACGTGTACATATGAATCATGGAAGTGTAAGCCATATGTAATTCTGAAGCCCAAAAATAAGAACTACAAAAGGATGAGAGAAGTGACATAAACACTCAAACTGGTTGTTTTAATGCTATAAAGGCTTTGATTCTCACAAAAATATTTTCTATTTGTGACAAAAACTGTTTTATTTTTGAAAATCTTGTTTCATGCATGAGATTCATGGATCTTGGATGATATTGGTGACATTTGTCGTTGGGACAACAGGTGGCTTCGGTGCCTTTAAGAAAATAAAAACCAACAGGAGCGTAACCTTAAGACCTTGCCGTCCAGTTCTTACTGCAGGCGCCGGCTGTTTAGCTAAACGCTTGTTGATCGGAGCTGGATCTTTTCACTCAGGAACTGTTAGGGAGGTCGATCTTTTTAATCCAAAGGGTTGATCCTCCCTGTTTTAGCGGGAGGTGGACCGTCATCTTTAGAGAAAAACTCTGTGCGTTGGGCACTTGCTGTCACCGGCGGCGTATCAGCCGCTCGGAGCCGGGATTGGAGCCGGGAAGGCGCCGAGCGGAACTGCCGCCTGGGGAGCGGGCGGCTCGTGGGTCCTCCCCAGTGCCATGTGGCTGCAGGGAGCGGGCCGTGCCCTCACTGAATCGGTGACTCGGCACGGCAGACACTTCCCAAAGCTTGACTGTACGTGTCATCCCCATGCACTGGGGTTATTAGTGCTCGTCCTTGCACCAACACAGATGGTGTGCAGTTACCTGCGTTACACACTTCCCCGTCTGCTGTGAAACAGCAGTTGAGGGTCCGAGGTGCTGCCGTCCAAGACGTGTCCTTTTCTTGACAAAAACGATGCAGACACTAAACTGAAGCAGTTGGGGAGTTCACTTATCCAGGAAATGTGCAAAAGGCTTGGGGACAAGCGGGAGCTCCACGCACGATGGGACCTGGGGACCCAGGGCAGAGCCCAGCGCCCCGGTGGCCTGCCCCATCTGTGCCCACGGGGGCGCCGGGGTAGGCGTGACGTCCGTGGAGGCGGGTGTGGTGGGCCTGACCCTTATCTCGGGCAGGTTTCCTAGGGTGCGTCTCCACTGGGTGACATCTTGGCTGTGTGAGGAACTCCCCCCAGATTTCTCCAAACTCGAGTGGGGTGAGGAGGTTGGCTCAGAGAGGGGCACCTCCTGCGGACCTGGTGTTTTTTGGAGCTAGAAACACGCTCTTGTGACCGGCTGGTGTTCGAACAGGGAGGCAGCAGCGAGTGAGTGCCCTTCCAGAAGGAAACGCAAGACAGAGCCCAGGCCTCTGCGGAGTGTGGCCAGGAGAGGACATCGTCCTCCGAGTGGACAGGGCCAGCGCTGACCTCCCTGGCCGGGTCTTAATGGGGCGGGCCCTGGTGGGGGCCAGAACTGAGGCTCTGGGGTGCCTGTCTCCCCGGCAGTGGCTGAGGTGCACCTCGCAGCTGGGGAGGGGCTTCCCTGCTGCCAGCCCAGCGGGCCCTTTGGCCGACTTGCTGCCTGCCTCTGACCGGGCGTGAGCGGGACAGCCACGAGGACCCAGAAAACCCTGCCACCAAATCTCACGTCCTCTCCTGGGGCTGACACCGGGGCGGCCGCTGGACGCAAGGCCGTGGCTCCCACCCGTTGTCCGTTCAGCACACAGTGACCGGTTTCTTACGGAGCGCGTGCTGGGAATCCCGCTGCGCCCGGGGAGGCCCTGGCCTGGTGGCGCTCCCTGTCCCTGTCCCTGTCCCTGCCTCGTCTGGGTGAACACGAACCAGGGCTGACACAGTGCCTGACCACGTGGCTGGTGTTCTGACAACGGCTGCTGAACCGAAACGTTACCGTGGCAGCCGCCCTCCGTGACCTCTGGGCTCCAGGGTCCTGAGGGGCGGGCCCCGTCTTCGAAAGCCCAGCCTCTGGCACAGGCAGAGAGGGCTCCAGGCCAGGTCACTGAAGCTGCGACGGGCCAGGGGAGGCGTGCAGGCCGCGCCGTCTGAGGTCAGGAGGACTCGGAAGGAGTTCGAGGCTGCGGTGAAGCTCTTCTTGCCGAGGTCACTAATAGTCACCCGTCCTAGGGGGTCCGTGGAAGCTGCGGGTTCCTCCTCTAGTTTGTGCTAACACTCGGTCAGGGCCATCTCCCCGGGGAGCTGTGCTGGTGGCTGCCTCCCCCTCTCGCACGGGCCCTCGCCGTGGGAGCCCCCCTGCCCTGGCGGCCGCAGAGCCCCTCCCCGGCCCTCTGGCTCCTGTTGTTGGTCGGAGACTCTGGGTAGTTTTCTGCCCTGCCTCCTTCCCCGCTTACTCGGCTGTCTCCCAGGCATTGCAGCCTGGTGTTTTGTTTTTTAAAAAATTGTTTGTATTTAGACAAAGAGGAAATGAGGGAGAAGGAGAGGGAGAGAAACATCAGTCGCACGCCCCCGACTGGGGACCTGGCCTGTATTCCAGGCACGTGCCCTGATTGGGAATTGAACCGGTGACCCTTTGGTTCACAGGCCGGCGCTCAATCCACTGAGCCACTCCAGCCGGGGCTGGTGCTGTCTGATGTTCGTGAACTAAGTTTATTCAGAGCTAGACCCTAAAACCTGAGCACGGCCTGCGTCTTCTGTCCACACGAATCGGAGGACAGGAACCCGAGCCGGCCCTGCCCCTCCGGCGTTCCCTCCTCCCCCCACACCCTCTCAGAGGTCCCTGGGTTCTCTCCGAGCCGCCCTTGAAACCACCCCCACCTCACCTCCTCCCCCGCCCCCGCAGGTTCCTGCTGCATTCCTCCCCAGTGGCCGGATCTGCCAGCCGCCAGCCGGTCCTCTTTCACAACACCCTCTGCATCACTGCCGGAGGCAGCTGCAAAAAATGCGGCTCTGACCGGCCGCCACGCCCCTGGAATTCTGCAGTGGCCCTTCAGTCTGGCTGTGAGCCTCGCCTCCCACGGCAGGCATCCGGCCTTCCTGTCACCCCCATGTGCCTGGCCTGGCCTTCCCCATCTCAGGGGGCCCCCCACCCCCACCCCAACACCTCCAGACCTGCCCCTGCTTCTGCCTGACGTGTGCCCTGCCCTCTTGTCTGGTCGCTTTGAAGCCCAAGGACGTGTCTCTGTCACTCCACCACCGTCTGCACCGAGGTTCAGCCCTGCGTCCTTCCCTCCAGACACCCCCGGCTGCTGCTGACTTGTCTGTCTGCCCAGTGGACACAGTTGAGGGACCTTGGCTCTCGTCTCTGCTCACTGTGCCTCGAACGCGTAGGTGCTCCAGACACTTGAGTGATTGTGACAAACCAGGTCGGCTTACGTGGGACTGAGTTTTATAGGGGCTCATCGGGGTCATTTTATTTCATTTTTTTCATTCCGCCATCAGGATTCAAGATCTGACAAGTTAGTCTGACGTGTACTTCTGGGGTGACGGTGCCGCTGGTCTTCACAGAGTCGCTGTCAGCAGAGTGACCACTGGACAGCGGTGGGCAGCGCCGCAGCGGGAGGCGGGCGCACTCTGCCCCGCCTGCCAAGGGGGTGTGGGCGCGTGGCTGGGGACGGGGGGGCCCGGCAGAGGGCCAGTGGGCGGACTATGCATGCCTGTTCTGGAACTCGCGACGGGTACAGAAAACTTAACTTCCTCGTGAATTTAACCCGTGCTAGTTTGTATCCAAAGTTATTGTATAAGAGCTTGGAAAAGTCAGCTTTAGACAGAACCCCGTATTCATAGCCGAACCCCTGCTCTTCCGTTGAGCTCTTAGGCAGAAGTGGGAGGGTCACGGAGTCCTTGGCTCACAGGTGTTTCCAGGGGTGGCCCAAGTTTTTAATTTATTCGAAAGAACTTTTATCACATGTCTCCATGTTTTTCCCCTTAATCAAAAGTAGCACGTGCTCTTGTGAAAGGCTGATACAATGCCGTTGGAGGTACCTCTCTTATTTTTCCCTACATCACTTAATACGGACTGAAATTACCTGTGTACGGCCTGTTTCTTCTCAAAATCCTTCTGCTAATAATAGCTAGTGTGTTCCAAACACTGACTGCGTTTTATGTTCATTAACTCTTCAATCCTTCTAAGAGCTCCAAGAGGTAACAGTGTAATTCTCCTCCGCCTCTAGCGGAGAATGTCACAGAGAAGTTCAGGGACCACGTTAGGAGCTATGGAGCTTTGAGCAGCTGCGTGCTGGGGGTGCTGAAACCCACCAGCCCGGCCCCGGAGACTGGAAGCCCACTCTGTGCTCCTGAGTCTCAGCCGAACCTCACGGGCAGGTCACCTGCCACCCCAGCACCCAGCCCAGCACGGGGGCCCTGCCTTCCGCTCTTCATAGGCACCTGGTGTGTGGAATAAACGTGCAGTACACCCGTGAAATATGCACATGAAATCCTAGTTTAGAGCCCTTCCTCAGCACCATTTGTTTTTTTCCTAAAGCTCTCTCTCTTCAATGACAAACATACAGTTAAGCACAGGTATCATCATTTTTAAAAAAGATTTTATTTATTTACTAATTTTTAGAGAGAGAGAGGGAGAGGGAGGCGTGTGGGGACCTGGCCCACAACCCAGGCATGTGCCCTGAGTGGGAATCGAACCGGTGACCTTTTGGTTCACAGGCTGGCACTCAATCCACTGAGCCACACCAGCCAGGGCTTGTCCTTTTTATATAATTGTTACCCTCTTGGGAAACACCTCTTTTTTCCTTCCCCAGGACTCCTTGGGGCCCATGCCCCTTGAGATGTGACATTATCTTAGCTGTGCACAGTGAACAGGATGAGGCGGTTTTACGTGAGCCAAATAAGTATCAGGCTCCTTGAGAGCTGGGAAATCAGCCTCGTCAGCAGTACCCTGGGGGCGGGGCCCCCTGTTTTCCATTCTTAGTGGAAGACTCATCCCTGTGAAGAATGCTAATGTCCCTGGATTCTCAGGATACAGGGTATTTGGGGTTTTGAGCATCCTGGGTTTTGACTGCAGTCTTTTTCTAGTTCATGTAATTGTGTTGATGAGGAAAAAGAGCCTGAAAAAGAAATTTTGATAACAACATTTAGGAGGTGGTTCGGTCTGTCTTGTCCTTCTACCCGCTCCAGTGGGAGCAGAGGGCTTGCCTGCAGGGCCCGGGCCCACGGGTGGCCTTCACATGGTGCTGGGAGAGCCATCCGTCCCAGCAGGGAGCTTGAGGACAGTGAGGAGGGAGCCCTTTTTGATATGGTGTTAACACACAATTAGTCTCCAGCTTAAAGATTTTATTTATTTTTAAACAGAGGGGAAGGAGGGAGAAAGAGAGGGAGGGAAACATAGATGTGTGGTTGCCTCTCTCACGCCCCCCACTGGGGACCTGGCCGGCAACCCAGGCATGTGCCCTGACTGGGAACGGAACCCGTGACGTTTTGGTTCCTAGGCCAGCGCTCATTCCACTGAGCCACTCCAGCCAGGGTGGATCCTGGAAGCTGACTTGATTTAGAGATTGGAACTATTTCTTCTGGTCCCAGCAAGTGAGGTGGGCGTGAACCGAGCTCCGGAGAGGGCACGTTGCACTTGAGTCCGGGTACAGGGTGCCCCGGCACCCAGTGGATGCCTGGGCTCCGCCTGTGGGGGCGGGGCCGGTGCGCTCTGCAGAAGGAATGATCACGTGGCTGTGAGGGCAGTGTCGCGCCTGCGTCGTCCCCGTCCTCCGAGCCTGCGATCCGGCTGAAGGGAAATAGCTCCACCCTCCCGTGTCAAGGGCCATCCTCCCTTCCCATGCTGCCGCTTGTGCGCCTGTGCACGATTATAAGGGCGTCCTGCGTGTTATTACTTTGGTAAAAGTTAAAATGACTTGTACCAGGACAAACAGGGCTGCTTAGCGCTGCCACTTCTAGCTCACGGATCTCGTTTTATTTCTCCTTCCATTTATCTCCGTAGGTTTTTTTTTTTTTTTTTGGTTTTTGTTTTTCTTTCTTTAGAAACTCACGTGTACACCGCTATTTCCTGATGACCCTCTCCCAGTATTAGGCGTCCTTTATTGACCTTTGACAGTGAATGATTAGGTTTTGCCTGACACTGCCCACTGGAGTCTCCTAATGTAATCATACCTCGTTTCAGTTAGAGCAACGCTTAGGGTTTTAGGTGGCTAGGATTGTGTGAGCGAGTTCTCAGCAGAGCGGCGCCTGGTGGGGGAGACGCTGGGTGTTCCGGATGGAAGAACAAGGGGGTCAAGTTTCAGATTTGCCTTTGATTGTGAGTGGAGTTCACGGCTGTCCTGTGCTTGGCGTCTCTTTAGATTTGTTTTGTGACTCGCTCTTTCCGTTTTCCTCCTCGATGTTCAGTTCTCCCTGACTCGTTCCCGTAACCATTCCGGAATCTTACAAAGATGTGGCAGAGGCTGAACTTCTGAGTGGAAATGGCCGGACTGCAGGGCTTGGGCGGCTTGCTGGGTCCTGGCTGCCCTGGTCCTCAGCCCCCTTCGGAGAACACGGTGCTCACAGGAACGCAGAGCCCACTGAGGGAAGAAGCAGATGAAAGAGATGATGGGCAGTGAGGAAGAAATGGTGGGCGGTGGCCGGGTGGCTCAGTGGGTTGGGTGTCGTCCCGTACAGCAGAAGGTCGCAGGTTTGATCCCTGGTCACCGCACATACCTAGGCCATGGGTCTGATGTGCACCAATCCATGTTTCTCTCTCGTATCAGTGCTTCTGTCTCTCTCTCTCTCCCCCTCCCTTTCCCCCCTTCCTCTCCCTCTGTCCCCACTTCCCTCCCCGCTCCTTCTCTCTCTGAAGTCAATAAACATATCCTCGTTGAGGATTGTAAAAAACGCTGGGGAAGGGAGAGCCTGGGACGTGCTCCCAGCAGAAGGACCGGGCAGGTCCTCAGAGTGTCAGGGTTGATTTACTGTTATTGGTACAGTTGGCTGGGGGCAGGGGTGGGGGGTGGTAAGGAGAAGGGGGGTTGTGGTTTTGTGGGTCTCCTGCAGTTAGCGGTGAGCCAGATGGAGGGGGTCAGGTGGTTCCTGGACCCCCAGATCCCAGCTGCAGGGTGGGCGCTGTCTGTGCAGACGGTCACACGGCCGAGTGGGGGTTCTGGATGGGGGGGTGGGGAGGCCCAGAACCAAAGGACACTTTCCCCCTGGGGCTCCAGCTCATGAGTTCGCCCTGATGAAGTGGGTGATCCCGGCCTGGGACAGGCCGGCCTCTGAGGTCAGAGGGCAGGGGTGGGGGGTTGAGGGGCGAAGGAGTGAGAGAGCAAAGCTCTCTCCCCCCACAGGTTTGTACGACATGGTAAGATCCAGCGTCGATAGAGAAAAACAAGGCGAATGCCGACAACACAGTTCCTTTCCCGTGTCTGGCTCTGGTGGGCTTTGTGTGTTGGGCGTCGGGGGCCAGCCCTGGGGGCGGGCGGCCAGTGGCAGGGCTGGCACCTCAGCGTCTGTGATGAACGCTGGTGTCGGGTGGGGGACGGGTCTCCCGGACGGGGCAGGGGCCGCGGGTTTTCGGGGTGGTCTCCTTCCCTGTGTTGGGGGCGTGCGGCCTTCGCCGAGGCGGGGCTGCTCACGAGCCCAGGCTTCTGTGACTTGGCCGCTTCCTGGTCGACGCGGGTGCAGCGAGTCACAGAGTGACTGAGTCGGCGGGGCGGGTGACCCAGAAATGCTGTGGAGTGGCGGAAGGACCGAGACCATCACCCCTGTCCCAGAGTGGCCTCCGGGTCCCAGACTGAGGGGAGGTGGCCCTGGACCTGAAGTCCCTGCCGGGTCGAACACAACCCCCCACTCCCTGTGTTGTGTCTCCGAGCTCAGGAGCCGGCCCGGGGCCCCTGGGAGTCTGAGAGCCTGTGGTCCCCTCAGCCCACGTGGAGGTGGTCTGGAGTGCGCCTTTCTCTCCGGTTTATCCCCCGTCCTCTGGCCCCAGCCTCCAGCACACAGACCCTCGGGTTCTCCCCTCGGTCTCAGTTTCTTTTTGGCCCTTTGGAAGCTCTCGTGTTGTGCCATGTCCTGTTTCCTGGACCTGGGTGTGCCGTT
>CM052551.1:43650055-43706150 GCA_028533065.1 Trachops cirrhosus | reverse complement strand
AGGCCACTGCGTGCCACCTGTCCCTCACCCGCAGCGCCGGCTGTCGCTGACCATCCTGCCGGCCCTCCTGTCTCCCCATCCGTGCTTTGCCCTCCCCTGGGAGCTGGTCAGAACCAGTCGGGTACCCTCTGTCCCCCGGGGAGGTTTCCCGGAGTCCGAGTCTGCTGGGGGGACCCAGAGCAGGTGTGGGAGGGGCTTGGCCTCTGGAATGTGCCCTCTGTGAAGCGGGGAGCTTGGCAGGGGGACTGGAGAGGGGTTGGTCCCACTGGGCCATCACAGGAGCCCCGAGTTGGGGTCTGTCGTGTGTGTGTGTGTGTGTGTGTGTGTGTGTGTGTGTGTGTGAGAGAGAGAGAGAGAGGGAGAGGGAGATGGGCGTGTGAGGCCTTCTGGCATTCCTGGAGTGACCAGCCACTGCAGAAGCTGCCCGCCCGTTCACTTCCATCCTGAGATGTGAGGTCCTGGTCCCCTGTTTCAGGGGAGGGAGTGGAGGCTCAGAGAACCTGCCCGGTTCTCCCCATGTGCCCCCTGCGTGGGGCGGGGGTGGGGCCTGTTGGCTCCGCCCTGAGAGTCTCGTGCAGACAGCAGCTGGAGTTCCCAGGTGCCTGGCAGCCGTGCCTGGGCCAGCTGGTTTTTGCTGACAGAGTAACAAGCCAGCCGCCAGCTGCTGTGATAGGCCTGGGAACCGGTCCCTGGGGAGAGCAGCTGAGTCCAGGACGGCTCTGCCAGGTCTCCCAGCTGAAGTGTCTGGACAGGGCGCGGAGTCTGCTGAGTCAGCAGCTCCTGCTCCGAATCCCACGTGGTGGGCTACAGGTGATCTCGAAGCCCCACTTGGTGCTCGTGGCTCAGCCCTCAGCCTGGAGGGCCCCCCTGCAGGGGGAACCCGAGATGCAGAACCGGGTCCCAGGACTGTCCCCTCTGCATCTTCATCTCCCCGCCCAGGCGTTCCCAGCTTCCCAGCGAGCAGGCTGGCCGCCCTCCCTGCAGGTGAAGTCGCCACGGGGCAGGGGCGGCCCAGAGCTGGGGTGTTCCGGCTTGCTCGGAGCGGCACGTGTCCCCGTGGGAGCCGGGGGGGGGTTTCAGTGCCGGCGTCGGAGGCCTCCAGGGGCGTGCGAAGGGGGGGGCCAGGCCATCTCCTGGACCGTCCAGGTTGGATTGCTGTGTGTTGCTGACAGCGTATTTAGTGACCACGTGGTTTGAAGGACAAAGAGGACCGGACGGTTCACTGAGTTACAGCGCCAAGGGCGCTGGAAGGCTGTCATCAAACCGGAACGAAGAGGCCGAGTTCTCTCGGGACTTTGAATGCGCTGGGGCGGGTGTTCCCAGGGGGTGGCGGCCAACACCCACGGGGGTCCCTCGAGCCCAGGGCGGCCTCTTCCGCCCGTGTTGGAGGCTCCTGGCCTCCATCCTGGCTGCTGTCAGGCGGGTCCCAGCCCTTAGTCACGTGTCATCGGCCTGTCTCTGAACCTGCCCCTGCACTTCAGACCTGACAGCTGTCCTGTTAATGGGGTGGAGAGTGAGCTTCCCTCCTGCCCCCCTTGCCTGGCCCAAGGCATTTGCCCGGGCCTTCCGTGGGGTTAAACGCGACGTCATCGGTGGAACCAGATGCTGGAAAACCATGTTGACAGTTAGCGTTGGACTTGACCTTCATGCGGTGGAGCCCGAATCGCCTCGAACGGGCATTCTGGACACGAAGATGCTTCGTGCGTCTGGTTTGCCACTGACGTGCTCTGTGACGAGGACTCTGTTCTCTGTGTGTCTGTGGAAAGCACAGATGGTGGATGTCAGCTGCACGATGTGTCTGTGAAACGTGGCGGTCACCTTGCGTGGGTTATAAAAATGTCATGACGTCTTTGTTTTTTTACGCTTCCTGCCCTCTTTCTCCAACAGGCAGAAAAGCGACCCCACCCGTCAGGGTCCTGGATCTGCTGCCTGTTTTCGTACATTCTTGGGCATCTGTCGAGGTCAGACTCACAGCGCCCGCGGAGAGGAGGAAGCCACAGCGTGCTTTCCGCCTACAGCCGCGCGCGCCTGGGCCTGACGGTGACGGAGTGCCAGCCTCACCAGCGCGCCCGGCTTCTCCTCTTCGCGGTCGTGCTTTAGGGCTGCAAGTGGAGCGATGAAAAAAAAAAATCACATCTCGGAAACAAATGTTTTCATAGGTATCAGTAACTTCTGGAAGGGGTTGGGCCTCTTTCAGCTTGAGACTTATCATCGGGGGCATAAAAAGTAACATGAGTCCTGCCCCAGGCCGGGAGCTCAGTGGGCCAGAGCATTGTCCTGATATTGCAGGGCTGCAGGTTCAAGTCCCGGGCAGGCATGTGTAGGAATCAGCCAGTGAACCCTGGCTGGTGTGGCTCAGTGGACTGAGCGCCAGCCTTCGAACCAAAGGGTTGCCGGTTTGATTCCCAGTCAGGGCACATGCCTGGGTTGTGGGCCAGGTCCCCAGTAGGGGGCGTATGACAGGCAACCACACACTGATGTTTCTCTCCCTCTCTTTCTCCGTCTTCCCCTCTAAAATAAATAAATAAATAAATAAATAAAATCTGAAAAAAAAAGAATCAACCAATGAATGTATCAGTAAGTGGAATACCAGATAAATGTCTCTTAAAAACAATAGATAAAAAAATTAATTAGAACAATATAAAGAAGAAAAAAACGATTTATACTTTCTTTCCCCAGACCTTTTTGCTTAGTTAAATCCCTTGAGGAAAGATCTCGAGGTTCACCCACGTTCTAACAGGCTCACAGCTTCCTTCCCGTGCAGGGCGCGCACCCGCTCCCTGGACGTGCGGCCCGCCTCTGCTGTGCCCGCTCGCCTGTGGCGGACCCTTGGGTTGCCTCCACCTTTCGGTTATTAATAACACCGCCGCGAACACCGGTGGGCAGACATTTGCTTCCTGCTGTCAGTCCCGCTGGGCGCTGCCTGGAAGTGGAATTGCCGGGTGCCAGGGCGGGAGTGTTCAAGGGTTTCAGGGGTCGCTGCAGCGTTTTACGTCCCACCAGCGGCACCCCCTGTCTCCTCGTTCTCCCTAATGCTTCTTCTCCCCGCCTCCCCCCCTCCCCAGTAACAGCCACCCTGCTGGGTGTGAAGAGATGGATAGAACACTGGTTTTGAGTTGCGTTCCCTAATGATGCGTGATGGTGAGCATCTTCTCAGGTACTCATGGGCCGTTATGCGTATGTCCCTGGGAGAAATGTCGGTTCATGTCTTGCCCATGTTTTCCTCAGGCTTTTTGGGTTGAGTTGTAGGAGTTCTTTGTGGTTTCCGGATACTGATCTTCCTGTTCGACATGTGATCTGCAAACACTTTCTCCCGTTCCTTAGGTCGCTTTTTTACTGTGTGGATAGTGCCCTTCGGTGAGCAAAAGTTTCTAATTTTGAAGTCCGTCATATTTATTTTTCTTCCGTTGCCTGTGGTTTTGGTGTCCTGTCCAAGAAGTCATTGCCAAATCCAACATCACGATGCTTTCCTCCTGCGTTTTCTTCTGAGTTTGATAGTTTAACTCTTATGTGTAGGCCTTTGATCCCTGTGGAGTTAATTCTTTTTGAAGATTGTTTGTTTGTTTGTTTAAGGAGAGTAGAAGGGAAGGAGAGAGGGAGAGAAACATCAATGTGTGGTTGCCTCTCATGCGCCCCCTACTGGGGACCTGGCCTGCAACCCAGGCATGTGCCCTGACTGGGAATCAAACCAGTGACTCTTTGATTTGCAGGCTGGCACCCAATCCACTGAGCCACCAGCCAGGGCTAGAGTTGATTTTTTTAAATTGATTTTGAGAGAGAGAGAAGGAAAGAAATACTGATTTGTTGTTCCACTTTTGCATTCACTGGCTGATTTTCTTGTATATGTGTCCTGACCAGGGATCGAACCCACAGCCCAGCCAGGGCATTTTGAGTTAATTTTCACACACTGTGTAAAATAAGGTTCCAGCTTCCCCTTTCTGGGCAGGGGTGCATGTGGTTACCCAGCTCTCCCGATGCGGTCGTCTTAGTGTCTGAAGGGAGACGCTGAGCTGCCCCTCTCAGGGGTCCTGGTTAATGGCCTGGGGGGAAGAGGCCCCAGCCTCTTCTGCACTGTGGGCTGCCGGCCCCCCTGCAGGGAGCTCCCTGGGGAGCTGTCCCTGCTCACTGTTTCCTGGAAACCTGCAGGGGCCGGTGCAGGTGAGCGGGGGGAGGAAAAGCTTGTGAAGGGAAGAAGAGAAACACACGGTAGGAGTGTGCTGCCTCACTTCCTGTCCTTGCCTCTGTGTGTTTTGCTTACCGAGGGCTTTATGCAGCTGAAATGTCCCATCAGGCTTTAGTCTGTGGTGTCCTCAGGTGGGTGAGCGTGTGTGCTTATTTTAGCTCTTTGTCGTGGTGGGGAGAAACGCGACTTCACGCCCTTCCCAGCGTGCCCTGCCCGGGGCGTTTCTGAGGAAGGTGACTTTACAGATGGCCGTCGCCTGTCAGCTGCAGCGCGGTGCACTGCTGACCTGCTGCAGGGTGGGGTCTGTTCAATGGGCTCGCCACAGGCCCAGTTCCTGTGGGCGGCCGTGGGTCCTGCGTGTCTTTCCGGGTGAATTCCCGGGGGACGCAGCTGCAGGGTTTCTGTGACTCTGCACGTGCACGGGAAGCTCGGAGCAGCCCCTCCGTGAGGTCTCACTTCCGTTCCGTTAGTGCCCGCTGCACCCCTGGCGGGGGGGTGGTGTCTGGACCCCACCCGCAGGTTCAGGGGTGGCAGCGGCTGGGTTGGTGCCCTCTGCTGGCCCCCCCTCGATCAGTCGGGGTCGTGGGCGGCGAAGGCAAGCGAGGGCGAGAGGGTGGCTCAGGAGAAGAGGACTCGGGTGTTTATTATAAATTTCCGCGTGTGAAGGTCTTGTCTAAATACAAAAACATGTAAAGGTCGTCAATTCAACTACACCGGTAAAAATTTTTCAGGAAACATCACTTTAAAGTAAAAGGAGAGTTCACTGGAAAAAAATACTGGTGGTGCAGATGAGAAATGGCCAGTTTTCTTGATGTGTAAAGGACTTTTGTAAATCAGTACGAAACACCAGTAGTCCCACAGAAAAGCGAGGGCAAGGCGTCCGCAGGCGGGTGGCGGGCAGGAGAAGCAGGGAGTGGTCCAGTCCAGCCTGTGAAGATGCTGACGCACCGTCGCCTACGTGGGCGGGCGAGCCAGGGAGAGGTCCCCACGGGAAGGAGGCAGCGGGAGCGCAGAAACCGCGGACGGTGGGAGCTCGCTGGGCGTGTGTCGGAGGTGTGCAAATGCAGGCTCTTCACTCTCGAAGTGTGTCCTATGGAGACACACACACACACCCACGCCTTCCGCTCACGTTAGAAAACGCTGGGCTCGGTTTAAACGCCCTCCATGGCCACACGATGGGGCGGCCTTAAGCCCACGAGTGGGCGGGGGCTCGGACAGCGTGGCGTCAGAGTCTGCTTTGGAGGAGCATGCCCATGCTCATGGCTTTACCTGTGCAACCTCCTCAGAAGGGATGTGTGTGGGACTGAAAACTCAGGGTCTGCGCGGGGTCGGGGGTCAGAGGATGGGGGTACGCGGTGGGAAGGAGGCGGCCTGGCACTCTGGACCTTTTCCTTGGGTGCCGTGTTGGAGGCACGGCCTCTCAGCAAGTGGGCGGCCCCAAATTGGGTAACAGAAATAAGTAAAGTAAGTTGAAAGACCAGGGTCAGAACCTGAGAACAGAAACCAGAATCTCAGCTCGGGTTTCGGAGCAGCAGGACGGAAGGATGACGCCGGAGCACAGGGTCCCAGCCAGAGGGAGGACGGAGTTTTGCCGGGTTTTGTTAGGTGTGAAAACGTAGACAAGCCCTCTGCACCGGAGCTGCAGTGAACAGACAGAGTGCTCCGGGCAGTGTTTGCCTCCCAGTGTTGGGAGGCTCAGAGAACAGAACACTTTGTACCGAACTGTGTCTTGGGTTAGACACCGTCTTTCCTACGTCTGCCCGTCTGTGGAATGGAGGGCAGTCGCTTCTCAAGGTCGACAAGGACAGTGACGATCCGAGAGCTGACCGGCGTGGATGCAGTGGAGTCGGGAGTCAAGCTGGGTCCTGCGTGCCACCCTGATTCTCAAGGACCCGTATTTTGCTGTGGCAGTTTGGGGTCGTTTTCATCCATCTTGCTTTTTTTTTTTTTGTTCTTAATCTGTCTTGCCCAGAAGTTTATTGGGGCATTTCTGTCGAAACACAAAAACCTCTCTGAGGCAACACTTTTGCACAGTTGCTGGATCTGGAAACTTCTCCGTCACCAGAGAAACAGTAAGATGAAGCCCAGGGCTCAGTGTAGTGTTACTGTTTTTCCTTTTTTAAAGATTTTATTTATTTATTTTTAGAGACGGGGAAGGGAGGGAGAGAAACACCAACGCGCCCGCCTCTCGTATGCACCCTGACTGGGGACCGAACCCATGACCTTTCGCTTTGCAGGACAACGCTCGACCCACTGAGCCACAGCGGTCAGGTCGGAACCATTACTTAAGTACAGTTGAAGTGTTTAAAAATTGGTGGGGTCTGTGTGCCTGTGTGGTAATTATTGACCCGGGTGTTTGATGAGGCGGACGCTCCTGTGGGCCAGCCAGCCGTGGGTTGCGGTGAGAGCGCACAGGAAACACCCCGGGAATCCTGCAGGAAAAGGCGATGAGACGGAGGGATCCAGCCTTGGGGCCGGCGGCTCCGGGACACAGAGAAACAGTGTGTGCGGGAGCGCACTCCACGCAGGCGTCGGAGAAAGTGCTCTGCGGTTGGGAGAGAGAGAGGAAACCCTCCGTCACAGAGTGACGGGCGTGTCCGTTTCCTGGGGCTTCAGCGCCGTGCCGCACAAGCTGGGGGCCTGAAGACGACGGAGGCTTGCTCTCCTCCGGTTCCGGCTGTTCAGCTGCCTCGGCCCTGCGGGCGGGTCCCGGGGGTCCTGCCAGCGGTGCTGGCTGTCCTGGGCTCAGACCGACGTCATCCAGCCTCTGCCTCCGTCTTCACGTGCCCCTCCCCCCGCCTCTGTGTCTTCTCCCGGTCTGTTTCTTTCCAGGACATTTGTCATGGGGTTCAGCACCACCCACCTCCATCCAGCATGGTCTCACCTTAGTTCCATTTGCAAAGACCTTTGCTCGAAGTAAGACCGCATTCTGAGGATTGGGGGGGTTAGGGCTTGGTTGTCTGTTTCGGGGGGCCACAGTTTACCCCAGGACAGTCTGTTAAGTGGCCTCCCAAGTGTACGCCTGTCCATGAGCCAAGCACGTTCACCCTGCAGCAGCTCACCGTTAGCGAGCGCTGGCTTGTGAGGGCAGGGGGGTCTGAAAGGTGAGGGGCTCCAGACCAACTCCTGTCGGAGCATCACAGGCTCACGCACGGGAGGAGGAAACAGCAGGGAGATGCCCTGTGCCCGGTCCTCGGTTTCCCCAAGGAGGCTGTTTGACAGGACGCAGCCAGGGCGCGGGCGTCGAAGTGAAACCAGACGTTTGCGTCCTCACGGGGCCGTCCCGTCGTCCGTGGTGGGCCGCCACCCCCGTTGTCCCTGATCCCGGCCGGCCGCTAACGGTGCCCCGTCTCCACATTTCATCATTTTTAGAATGTTACACGCGTGGGTGTGTGCAGGGCACGGCCTTCTCCCGTTAGCATCCTTCTCATGGGGCAGTAACTGACGCCTTCTGGTGGCTCGGCAGCGCTGAGAGGTGGGGTGGACAGGCCACCAGCTGTGTGACTGTTCATCACAGGGGGGGCGTCCGGGTGGGAGAGCTGCTGTGCACGTGTGTCCGTGTGAACACGCGGTCACGCCTCTGGGGCAAACGCCCAGGGGCACAGTTGCCAGGTCGTGGGGCGGTTGCGTGTTCGTTTTTCCAGAAAGTGTGGAATTGTTTTCCTGCATAGCTGGACCCCCCTCACCACCGTGTCACCAGCCGCGTAGAACTTTCTCTTCTTCGTCACGGGCGATTGCTGTTGTCACTGATCTTTCATTTACAGCTGTTCCCGTAGGGACGTTGTGAAGTGACGCCCCGGATTTGGCTTTCATTTCCCCAGTGGCTGGCGATGCTGGGTCTCTCCTCGTGCTGCTTCCTGGTCCGTGCACCTGCTGGGGTGGGGGAGCTGCCTCCGCGTGTCTCTCGCCGTATTCTTGTCGGTTGTCTCTGTGCAGGTTTGAAAACCCATTACACGTCCCGGGTGACAGCCTCTGTGTGCGACGTGCTTTGTGCGTATTTTCTCCCGGCCTGTGGCTTGTCTTTTCATCCTCTTCAGAGAGTTTCCCCAAGTTTTACCTTAAAATTTTTTTATTGATTGATTTTTAGAGAGGAAAGGGGGTGCAGAGAAGGGGAGAGAGAGAGACATACATTTGTTGTTCCACTCATTTATGTGTTCATTGGTTGCTTCTTGCATGTGCCCTGACCGGGGATCGAACCCACAACCTTGGTGAACCGAGACGCTCCAACCAGCTGAGCTACCCGACCAGGCCCCACTAAGGTTTACTTTGGGTGAACTTTAGTGTTTCTGTGGATTAGGTTTTCGGCGTCAAGTCCCCAAAATCTTTGCCACGCCCTGGATCCTGAAGACTTCCTCCTGTGTTTTTTCCTTAGTAACGTTCGCCATTTTGTGTTTTCCGTAAGCCCCTGACCCATGCTGAGTTAATTTTCCCGTCAGGTGAGAGGGTTGGGTCAGGCCCACGCCGAGCCCCCTGCTGGAGTCCAGTTGCTCCAGCTCCGTGTCAGGAAGAGGCTGTCCTTCTGCCACTGAGGCGCGCTTGCGTTTTGTCCAGAGAGCCGCACAGAGTTGGTGTGGGTCCCAGACAGAAGCTCAGCCTGTATCTGAGTGTCACCTGTGTCCCTCAAGGCAGCGAGAGGTGGTCTCTGCAGAGGGTGTCACTTCAACTCCTCTTTTCCAGCCGAAGATGAGCCGTCGTCATTTCTGACGGCGTCCGGCGTGGTCGGCTCACAGAGGAACGCGGTCTGGGTCGCGTTTGTGTATTTGTTGGACTCCGGGGAGTTTGGGGGCCGGGAGGTGCTGGGGAATGATCTAGGAGGAGCGGCCGGAGGAACCGGGGTCTGCGAACAGATGGAAACGGCTGCGAGGAACGAGTCTGCAGCCGTAGGTGTCCAGGGACAGGAGAAGGGAACTGGGTGCTGAGATCTCGGTCCGCTTCCCTGCCGCTCTGTCTTAGGCACTGGGGCCGGGGGAGATCTAGGGAGGAAATAATGATTAATAAAAAAGCGTGGTTCGAAAACTTTTCCGCAGTTGGAACGGGTCGCGGGACGGGAAGTTACCCCGGGCCGCTTCACAACAAAGCCTGGCCCCCGCGCCTGGGCGGCCTCCACGCGGAGAGACTGGGCAGAGGGTCCAGCTGGCCGCGCGCTCTCCTCCGTCCATTCAGTTCCTGAAAATGGGAAGTCGGCTTTCTTCTGGAGCCTGTCCCCCAGGAGGGCCCCGCGTCCTGGGCCATCACTTCTGTTAGCAGGCTCTTTATCCTCGCTCAGGAAGCAGGCGGAAGCGAGTGGGTGGCTTCGGAACGCCTTGGCCAGCGTCGTCCTTGTCTTTTCCCGGGACAAAGGGCCCCGTTCATGGGCTTCACCATCTCGGCCTGCCTCCCGCCCCTCACGGAAAACGGGGAGGGTGACAGGGCCGACCTCGCCTGCACCCGCAGGGCGGGAAGAACGAACGGACCCTCCAGCCGGTCCCCCTCAGTGCTTCCACCTTTAGGAGAGGGATGCACAGCAGCGAAACGAGCACCGTGAGTGTGAGAGTGTGTGAGAGTGAGAGTGTGAGTGTGAGAGTATGTGAGAGAGCATGTGAGTGTGAGAGTGTGTGTGTGTCAGAAAGAGTGTGAGTGTGAGAGTGTCAGAGATAGAGTGTGAGTGTGTGTGTGAGTGCATGAGTGAGAGAGAGCATGTGAGTGTGAGTGTGTGAGTGTGAGTGTGAGTGTGTGAATGTGAGAGTGACTGTGAGTGTGAGTGTGTGAGTATGAGTGTGAGAGCGTGTGTGAGAGTGTCAGAAAGAGTAGTGTGAGAGTGTGTGAGTGTGAGATTGTGTGAGAGAGTGTGAGAGTGAGTGTGAGAGAGCGTGTGAGTGTGAGAAGGAGTGTGTGAGTGTGTGCGTCTGTGGGGAGTGCAGAGAGGGACTCATAGACTCCCATTTCAGGCTCAGAGTCGCACGGGGACAGTGCACTCACTCAGTCAGCATTTGGTGCTAAATGACTTACATCCAACTTCGAGGCCTGCGTCACCGCCTGAACACAGGCCCGGTCTGTCCTGTCCTGCCTTTGCTTGGTGGCGGCTGTCAGCCAGGCCATGGCTGAGACCAGAGCTTGGCTTCCCGAGAGGGTGGGGGCGTGCACACACACGTGCACGCACACACACCCCTGTAAGGGTGCCCCGTCCCAGTGAGTGTGCCTGGAGGGTCTTAACGAGAGGCCCCCGGAGCCCACCGCCCGGCTCGCGTGCTGCTGCGTTCGTCCCGTGACACTGGAACGGGCGGAGGGTCTGGGGACGGGGCCCCAGCAGATACCCCAGGAGCCAGGGCCCCCTTCCCCGTGAGCATGGTTTAGAGAGACGTACTTCCTGGCGGCGTGGGAGCTGAGCCGACTGCCTGGAGCCGCCTGGGCCTGTGGCCGAGCCGCTGCCCCCGGGGGTTCCCGAGGGAGAAGTGGGGAAGTGTCTGAGGAAGGGGGGCCCTGCTCGTGGCTCAGCACGTCCGGGGGACCCGCCTGGTCGTGAAGCGTGGGCGTGTTCCCTGCGTTGCCAAGCACTCTTTGGGCCCACAGTTACCGGCTTCGAACAGCCGGCTTCTTTCGAACGTAATCCAAATCTAGGTTTCAAATACCTGGGACAGGTGGGCCGTGCTATTTTTTTCTTCTAGCTCCTTTTTTTAAAGGATTTTATTTATTTATTCTTAGAGAGTGGGGAAGAAAGAGAGAGAGAAGGAGAGAAACATCAGTGTGTGGTTGCCTCTCACGTGCCCCCTGCTGGGGACCTGGCTTGCAACCCAGGCATGTGCCCTGACTGGGAATCGAACCGGCGACCCTTTGGTTCACAGGCTGGCGCTCAATCCACTGAGCCACAGCAGCCAGGGCTCTTCTAGCTTCTTGATGCACAGATCACCTGCCTGCCTCTGTGGTTCCGGGAAACCGTGGGACGTTTCCCGTGTACGTGGGCTTCCGGGATGGAGGAGGACAGAGCAGCACCGGTTTCCAACTGAGTCCCTCCCCGTCTCGCCCCCTCGTCCTCGCTCTGTAGGCGTGGGGTAGACTGATGGAGGCAGCACGGCTTGGATCTGGAGTAGTGGAAGCGCTGTCTGTGTGTGCTGAGACTGTGCGAGGCCCAGCCTGGCTCCGGCCCCAGCTGGGAGGGTCAGTGAGCCCGGGGGGCGGGTCCTGGGCCTGGCTGTTTGGGTTGCAGCCCAGGGCTCCACGGCCCCTGGGCCTCACGCAAGTCAGTCAGCTTCTGTCGCCTAGTCCCCACCAGCAGAAGAGTAACAGTTTTCATTGCATAAGGTGGTAATCAGTAAACGAGATCGTTTTAAAGGAAGGTGAGCCCGGTACCTGGCAAAACAGGAAGCCGCCTGTTACAGGCAGGCTCTTCTAAAACAGTCATTATTTTTAATTGTGGCAAAATAGCCCCGGCAGAAACTTCTCCACCTTAGCCCCACGCAGGTGGGCCTTGCACTTGTGTTAGAGGCATTCACGTGATTGGGCAGCCGGTCCCCAGAACTCGATCCCCCGAAACCGGACCCTGAGGCCTCTCTCCGCGCCCCCGCCCCAGGCCCGAGGCGCCCTCCACTCGGTGTTTCGCCGACTGGATACGGCCTGTAAGTGGGGGCATCTGGCGCTTGTCTCGGGTGACTCATTATTTTCAGTCCTGTCCCCGCCCCACGGAAGTCACTCCCTCTCTCCTCCTTACCATGCTGTGGGCGTGGGTGTGGCTGCTTGCTTGCACCTGAGTGGTCGACAGGTTCTTTCCTTTCTTAAGGGACTAAGACACCTTGCGGTTCCTTCTCATGCCTGTGACAATGGCACCCAGGGAAAAGTGAAGGGGACGTAGCCAGGGGACATTCAGGCAGGAGAAGACCGTTCACTCAGGGCACGGCGGAGCCCGGAGGAGTCCGGGTGGCCCCTTCCCCTGGCTGTGGGAAAATTCAGGCCTCGCCCCCGTGGGGAGAAGAGTCACATGAGCCTCTCTCTGTGTCCCGTGCCCGATTCAGCAGTGCCCTGGGCTTTCCTGGCCCCTTTGAAACGGAGGCTGTGGGTTCGAGTTCATTTGCTTGTAGGTATTGGTGACATTGCGTCCCAGGTCACTCCAGCTCCACGTGTCTGTGAACTGGCACCTGGTTTTATGCCGAGAGGGTGAAGGACCCGTGACTGAGGACCAGAGCAAAAGGCAGAGGCTTGGGGGGGGACGCCACGCTGGCTTTCCTGGGGGGGACTGCCTGAGGTCCGCGAGGCGGGAGGGGGGACGCAGAACGACGTCCCGCGAACACCTGGTCACTGCATGGCCGGAGCCATCCGGCCCATCAGCACGCCATCGTGGGCTCACTGTCCACTCTGCTGCCTTTTCTGTGTGGCCATCTCGGGGCACGAGCAGGGAAGAAAGAGCCTGTGGGGACTTCCATCGGTGCTTTGGGAAAGGCTGCATGGAGGGGGGGAGGGGCAAGAAACCACAGCCCTCCCACCGTCATCGCCGGTGCCCGAGAACGGCCAGCTGTGCTGCGGACGGGGGCACGACCCCCCCAGCAGACGCACCCTGTCCCTCAGCCTTGGGCTGTCACTGCCCCGGGGTCGCGGGCACCCCTCCACTCACGCCACTCTCTCCTCACAGTCCTCCGTGTGCGCAAAGATCGTGCAGCTCCTGGGCCAGAACGAGGTGGACTACCGCCAGAAGAAGGTGGTCATTGTGAGCCAGGACAGCTTCTACCGCGTCCTCACTTCGGAGCAGAAGGCCAAAGCCCTGAAGGGCCAGTTCAACTTCGATCACCCAGGTGAGTGGGGGTTGATGGGGGAGCCGCCCGACCTTGCTGTCTGGGGGCCAAGGGGAGCCTGGCAGGGTCCCGGCGGGGCTGCACGGGAGGCGGTTTTCCTGCAGGACACGCAGTGCTTGGCTCCCCAAATTCTCATGGGATCTGTGTCCTGGACGAGGGGACCCTGTGTGAGCCTGTCACTCGAGATGGGCCAGACCCGGAGAGACCGCGCACGGCTGACAGTTCTGTCCCCTCCACTCCGAAGCAGCCTGTCCGTCTCACTGTCCCCAGCACCCGGCACCGGGCGTATGTGCGTGGGTGTCAGACTCACTGGCCAGCAGGAGGGTGTTGGGGAGTCTGGGGGGGTTGCCTAAATGACTTTTGCCTGGACGGTCCTTGATCAGCAAACTGCCCCTTCGGCTGGGGGTTCTTTTTTTTAAAGATTTTATTTATTTAATTTTTAGAGAGGAAGGGAGGGAGAGAGGGAGAGAAACATCAATGTGTGGTTGCCACTTGCACACCCACTGCTTGAGACCTGGCCCGCAACCCAGGCATGTGCCCTGACTGGGAATCGAACCGGCGACCCTCTGGTTTGCAGGCCGGTGCTCAATCTACTGAGCCACACCGGCCAGGGCAGCTGGGGTTTCTTCAGTTGTTGGAATTGGGGCTGGTGGGCATGGTGCCTGCCTCTCCCCCACTGGGTCCTGGGGAGCTTTCCAGGTGGATGTGGGTGCGTCCCAGGACGGCCACCAAACCGAGAGGGAGGAGAGTGGGCCCTGAGGCCAGGGAAGGACTCTGGGGCAGGAAGAAAAATCTGCTTCTCAGCGCTCATGCACGTGTTCTGAGACATGCCTGGGTGTGAAGGGCAGGCTTGGAGGGGCGCCCTGCGCTTGGGTGTGGGAGAGGTCCTTCTAAAACGAAGAGCGTCTTAGCAGTGTGGTTCCCTTCAGATGCCTTTGACAATGAGCTCATCCTCAAAACCCTCAGAGACATCACCGAGGGGAAGACCGTGCAGATCCCGGTGTACGACTTCGTCTCCCATTCCCGGTGAGTGAGCCGCTCCGCGGGCTCCCGGCCGCCGTCCTCGCCTGCCGGTGCCCACAGCCCCGTGCCCACAGCCGCCCGTCAGGGAAGGGCGGTGGCAGGGGCGTGGGTCGGGGCATTGCCCAGGCCCTTCTTGGAACAGTTTGGACGTGCTCCAAACCTAAGGGGACGGGTTCGTTGGGTGCAGCTGGAGCTTTCTTCGGTCCCTCCCTCCTCCCTTGCTTCCAGTCGCCCCAGGACTGGGGGCAGGGCAGGGCTGTTGGGAGGAAACTGAGCTGCTGGTTTCAGTGGGAAGGGAAGCCAGGCCCGAGCACGTCGCTGCGGACGCCTCCAGGGAAAAGGAGGCAGCGTGTCTGCCTCAGTCCCTGGTCTCCATTCCACAGCAGGTGCTTTCCCTCCGAGGACAGGACATCTGCCCTCTGCGTCTGCTTCATGCTGGACGCTCAGACCAGCCGGCCCCGCCGTCCGTTGGCCCTCCCGTGGGGACCAGGGGCTGTGTCGGGCTGTGCACACCCCGTGTGACGTCTGCGGGGAGCACCCCCAGCGCCCCGCTCAGCCCACCCCCTGCCCTGTGCCTGCAGGAAGGAGGAGACGGTCACCGTGTACCCCGCAGACGTGGTGCTCTTCGAAGGCATCCTGGCCTTCTACTTGAAGGAGGTGCGGGACCTGTTCCAGATGAAGCTGTTCGTGGACACGGACGCCGACACCCGGCTCTCCCGCAGAGGTGCGTCCTCGGGGCCTCCGGGGGCCCGTTGGTGGCTCGGGGCCAGCCGCACGTGCCCAGCACCGGGATGTCCTGCCGCCCAGACGCTTGGTGACATTTGAGAAGGGATTAGGCGCTTACAGTGGTAACAAAGAGCTTGTGAGTTCACAGTGGTGAAGGAAGAAATTTATGTTCTGGTTTTGCCGGAAAAACCGCTGGTTGGACGCTTGTTCTCGTGAAGTTCCCGCAGGCGTCCGGGTGCAGATGGCAGCTAGGTGCAGGGCCTGGGGCGGGAACGCCCGTCCGCTTGTGTAGCCCTTTAGTTTCCAGAAAGCTCTCTCGAGCAGGTTGTTCCTTCTGCAGACCTCAGTGCGCGTGGCCGGGGTCCTGGAGACAGAGCTGCCCGTGGGCTGGGAGCCGAGCCCGGGTTCGGCTCTGGGGCGATGAGCAGAGCGTGGGGGCTGCGTGGGGCAAGGGGGTCAGGACTCGGGTGTGGTGCGCGGTGACCTGGGCAGCCCACGGGGGTGCATGGTGCAAAAACTCGAGCAAGTGCACACCCAGGCACTCCAACGCCCCCACACCCACAGACACACGCACACCTAAACACAGCACGTGTGCTGGCATACGTGTGCACATGTATGCACACGCACACGTGTGAAACCCTGTATACGGGGCCTGGGGAGGACGGCTTCACCTGTCGGGATGATAGGCAGATGTTTCGTCATCACCGTGGGAGGCAGTGTGGGGGGAGGGGAGGTGGGAGAGGACCCAGCAGAGCCGGGGGCTCTGAGTGCAGAGGCCAGGGGTGGAACGAGAGTGGCCTCAGGCCTGGCGTGGAGGCTCAGGGATGACCAGGTCAGCCCTGGATCTGGACCCCCACCGGCAGGCCGGGTTCTGTGTGTGCAGCCCAGAGCCCTCTGACCTCAGCCCCCAGGAGACGCGCCCAGTCCTGCGATGGACTTGCAGTTCACTCAGCTCCCGTCTCCTTGCAGAAGCTGTACCTCCCGAGTGGAGTTGTCCCACCCTGCTGGACGGCGTGTGACTTCCGCCCCAGGGAGTGGGGGCAGGCTGGGGGGGCAGTCCCAGCAGCTCCAGCTGGTTTGCAGAGCTGGTGGCTCTTTTTTTTCTGGTGATGGGGAGACAAGCCGGCTTTTAGGGTCGTGACTCTGGCCAGCTGGGAGCTGCGCGGCCTTCTGTGATAGTCGAGGCCTGAGCGTGACGGTCCCTCGGTCAGTCTGCCCAGTCCGAGTTCGCTCGCACAACGGGGGGACAGCACGGGGTCCGGGAGGAGAAACTCGAGTCCCTCGAGCTGACTCGAATGCCGGCTTCCCCACACAGCAGGGGGTGGCCGCGGGCAAGCTCTGCCTGTACCCTTTGCACCTCGTTCTCCCGTCGGTCATCTGCTGATCGGTCCTCCCGGGACAGTGGAGGTGACGCAGGGAAAGTGCCCGGCGAGGCATTGGTCAATGAATGCCAGCTGCGCGGACCGGAAGTCCCCTTTGCCCGAGGTGGCAGATGTGGCTGTGGGGACTGGTCCCTCGGAGCTGGTGGCCCTAGCAGGAGGTGCGGAAGTGCCAGGGGAGGGGCCCAGGGGGTGTAGAACTGCACCCCGTGTCACAGCCTCGGCCCTGGATGGCAGGTGGACCTCAGCCTGTCACTCAAACGGGTGATCACGGCGGGGGGTTGAACGGCCAATCCTCCTGCCCTCGCTTGTCCCGGCTCTGCTGTGAAGTGGGGAAGAGACGGGGGATGGCGGCCTCCTGGGCTTTTGTGGGCCCAGCTCAGCAGCCCTGCCTTCCTTCCCATGGCTCCCGGGAAGGTGCTGGTGTCACTTTCCTGGTGCATCTGTGGGACTGTCCACAGCTGTGTCTGCAGATCCGTTCTCCATCCACGCAGGGCCGAGGGCAGGCCTGCCATGTGCTCTGGGTGGGCACGGTGGGGGGAGTTAGTCAGGAGCAGCTGTGGGCCACGGGGACATTCCTGCAGGCTTGACCAGCTCCCTGGTTTTATCTGTCTGTCACACCTCGTGAGTCATGCAGCCCGGGAGAGGCATCTGTCCTTCTCACAGGGACCTTTCTTGTCATCACCCTCACACTCCCGTGGGCCCGGAAGAACCCAGACGGGGACCTGGGACAGCTGAGGAATTGTATTGATTCCTGCTCCTTCTGACTGTGTTCACGGCTGTGGCTGAGCAGAAGGGGTACGGTGGCTTTGGACCGGCTGGGCAGGGCAGCTGGGTGGGCGCGCAGTGCCCTGCCCTAGACCCACCTCTGGCCCAGCTGGGTTGGGTCACAGTGACGGCCAGGGAGCCAGCTTGAGTCCCTGTGGTTTCGGCTCTGTGCCGAGAGCTTGTTCAGACTCGTTGCTCAGCTTGGCCCTGTGTCCTGCCCGCCCAGGAGCGAGTGTGACCTGGCCGTGACCTGGTAACCAGTGCTTCTTTCGTGGCAGGGTGGGGGGTCCCGGTCAGTCTGCGGTGACAGCTCCATGGGGGGATCCTGGGGACCAGAGCCAGGTGGGTCTCAGTGTTCCCAGCGTCTGGGTGACATCCTCACCCTTCACTGTTGCCTGCTCTGGGGCAGAAACTGCAGGGTGAGTCTTCCCGTCCTCCCCAGCGGCTCAGGGGACAGGAGTCGATGGGCACCGTGGCCCGCTCACCAGGAACCCCGCCGCCCCCTGCGGGAAGCTGTCCGGGACTGTCCTGCTCTCGGATTGTCCACACTGCACTTTGTCGGGGTCAAGTGCTGCTGGACCTCGGAGCCCGCGGACAGCCTCTGCCTCAGAGAGTGTGTGCTGTTGCAGAACTTAACTGCGGCAAGACGGGTGACCAGACTCGTTTCTTCCTTTCTTTTTTTTTTAAAGACTTTATTTACTTATTTTTAGAGAGGGGAAGGGAGGGGGAAGAGAGAGAAACATCAGTGTGTAGTTGCCTCTCTAGAGCCCCCTGCTGGGGACCCGGCCGAGAGCGGCAACGGCACAGCCCAGGCGCGTGCGCTGGACGGGCAGTCGGACCGGATCCTGGGGTTCGCGGCCGGCGCTCAGTCCACAGAGCCAGACCAGCCGGGGCGGGACTCGTCGTTTCTGACGCCGCTGGTGCCCTGCTCTGGGTCGCGTCTCGGGACCTGGCTGGTGGGCCGTCCGACGGGGGGCACCGTGGCACCCGTGGGGGTCCACGCACACGCTCCGATTCCCGTCTCGCCTTCTCTCGCAGTGTTGAGAGACATCAGCGAACGGGGGCGGGACCTGGAGCAGATCTTGTCCCAGTACATCACGTTCGTCAAGCCCGCCTTCGAGGAATTCTGCTTGCCGGTGAGTCACGGTCCTCTTGAGTTTTCGTGGAATTCAGAATTCAAGGCTTAGTTACGCGCTCACACAGTGGGGTGGGGCGGAGGGTCCCGGGCTTGCCGCACCCTGCGGGTGTGTCGTCCCCCCAAAGGCAACCCCCTCCCCCCTCCCCGTCCCAGGGAAGGGTGGCCTCGGGTGCATCCTCCCGACCTCCTCCAGCTCCGTCCTGCCCGTCACTGTCGGGGGCCCTTAGGGGTGTGCTGCTCGGTCCCAGCGAGCTCTCCGTCTCCTGGCTGGGCTCCTGGGGTGGCCCTGTGTTGAAAGTACGTCACGTCTCCGGACAGACTCGGCTGCTTGGATCCGGGAAGGGTGCGCAGTGGGTGGTGTGTGTGCAGGGGACTCAGCTGCGGGGTCTTCCTTCTGACCCTCCGGCACTGCGGCCGAGACTGCTGTGAGCTGGTCTCGGCCCAGACACGTCCCCTTTGGGAAGGGTGCCATGTTGCGTAAGCCTCCGTGCGTCTGTCCTGGCCCAGAGCCGTCGGTCCTGGCAGCCGGGGCTCCCTCGAGGAGATCTTTCCGAGAAGGGCGGTCGGTGTAGGGGGCTTCCTGGGGAAAGACAGTGAATCTGAGGGACACCACCAGGGACGGGGGTGGGGGGCAGGCTTCGGTGGGGGAGGGGCCCCCACACCCGGGTCCTGTGTCCTCCCCGGGCTGCCCGAGGCCTGGTCTGACTCCCCAACGGCTCCGCTCTGAGAACAGGGGAGGGGGGCCCGGCTGGGCTTGGGGGTCGTCTGTGGGGCTTTGAGAGAGGCTCAGAGCGAGGCTGAGGGGGGCGTCTTCTCCGCTTCTCCCAGCGGTTCTTCCTTTCTCCCCTCCTGGGAAAACAGACTCCCACCCTGCCTCCGCCTCTCTAAGCCTGTCAGTGGGGCCGGAGTCAGAGCAAACTGGACTTTGTTTCCGGGCAGGGCCGGGCAGGCTGGGTCAGCGTGAGTAGCCTCGGGGATCGGGCTGCGGGATTAGGTTTCTGGGAAGGGGCAGAGCGGCCGGGCAGCTGTGAAATTCTATCCACGGATCCGCCCGCCACCTGAGGACCGCTGCGGCTCTCGGCCACGTAACGACCAACAGGAAGTGGATGTGTTCACAGTCCACCGCCCATCCCCTGCCGGTGCACGCAGTTGTGACACGCAGGAGCTCTGAGTTCTGCACGCACCGGGCCTGGGTGGCTCCCGCTGTCCGGCCACTCCCGGGCCGGGCCCTGACTCGGGTGTGTTTCAGCTGTTCTAGTCTGGACGCTGCCGGGGGGAGATGCCCACGGACACAGGACGTTGTTGGTGCGGTCCCACCCTGAACCTGTGGCCACACCCGGACACGGGGTCCACGGCATCGCAGTAAATTAAAAAAGAGAAAGGATTGCGCCTTTGGAAAAAATCAGTGTGATAATAGAGCCAGGGCAAGGGGCCCCGTGGGGACACCGCTCCCGGGCTCGCCCTAGGCCAGCCCACGTGTGGTAGCCCCGAGGTGCGCCCCCCACCGGCCCGTCCCTCTTGGGTTGGGCGCTGCTGATTCCTGCTCCTCCTTATGGTGAAGCTGCGGCTGCAGGTCCGGCCTCAGAGGCCCCGTTCCCTGTGTGGGCTGTAGGCTGAAACTGGGCCGGACGTTAACAGTGAGAACCGATTTAGTATCATTCAGATAAAGCGGGTGAAAAATACCACCCACCCTGCGGGCTCGGCAGAGAGAAGGCCCCCGTCCCCACCCTCTCGGAGGCCGGTGTCTCTGAACGCCTCGGTAACGCTTTGCGAATGTCTTCCCCCAGACCAAGAAGTACGCGGACGTGATCATCCCCAGGGGTGTCGACAACCTAGGTGGGTCCTTGCGGGGTGTCACGCTCTGGGGGGCAGGGTGTGGGGACCCACGGGACCACTGTCGTGGTAAAGGAATTCCGCCCGCCCAGCGAGCGGCCTCGGCTGCAGGCCCCCAGCCGGAGCCTGGGCCCACGCGTGGACCGTCATTCTCTGGCCGAAATGGGAGGGGTGGAAAGGCCCCGTCTCCTCGTCCTCTATAATTTATTCCGATTTTTCTTCCTTGAAAACAGTTCTGTGTTGCTGAGCCACTCAGGAGTTTGTCACAACGGCGACTGTTTCGCCATCTGTCTCCCACTTTTTCTCAGCCTTCCTCCCCTTTTTCACGATGGTGACGCTCTGCAGAGTGGCCCCTCCCCCGTTTGTCTTTGTGTCCCCACCCTCGGGGTGAGTTTGCACCAGCAGGACAGCTCAGGGAGACGTGTGACTCTCTGTGCATCCCCCCCACCCCAGCCAGGAAGCACTCCCCGTCTGCCTGGTTTTGGCGACCTTAGTCAGTCATTTGCATAGCTTGTCTCTAAGGGTCAGAAAAGGGAGTCCCGAGTTGGAGTGTCCTAGGAGGACAGGGCCTCCCGTGCGGTTGCTGTGCTGGGTGGGGAGCCGGGAGGTTTCCAGTGGACAGGTCTCGGCCCACGGGGGGCGACGGAGCGGGGGCAGGCTTTGAGCTGCTTGCTTCCCCGCCATCGAGTCTGACCGTCTGCTTGGAAGCCCATCTATTTGACAAGGGCTTCATGGGTCCCAAGTCTTGCCTGTCTTACTTTGGGAAGCTTCCAGTGAGGGAGGTGGAGGACCCCCGTGGGGGGCTCGGGGGGCTGGCGTTACCTCCTGCCCACGCCCACACTCAGCATGCCACCCCGCCCCCCCGGGATACCCCTGACACCCTGCCCGTCTCCGCCCCGCAGTGGCCATCAACCTCATCGTGCAGCACATCCAGGACATCCTGAATGGCGGGCCCTCCAAGCGGCAGACCAACGGCTGTGTCAGCGGCGGCTGCACCCCTGCACGCAAGCGGCAGGCCTCGGAGCCCAGCAGCCGGCTGCACTGACCCCGTGTCCGCGGGGCCCGGCGCCCCCACCGCTCCAGGAGACGGGGGAAGCAGTGGCGGCGGCGGGGGGCCTTGGCCGTCCAAACATAACGGTTTCCTGTGACTCCGCTTATTCAAGAAAACACGGAGAAGAAATGCCTTTGATCCTGAAACAGAACTTGACCCCAAGCTTGCGTGATGAACTGTGCCAACTATTGGTAATTGGTGCCGAGTGGTGAGGCCAACCTGTAAGCAGCTATAAATACATGTGCATATAAAAGGATCTATTTTTGTGTAACGGTACAAACGCTGTAAAGCTGTCTGCCGGGAGTGTTTTGCAGGAGGGCCTGCGTTGATGTTTGGGGACTGGAGCTGGAGCTTCCGCGAGGGGAAGTGGCTTGTCCTGTCGTGTCCCAGGTGACGGGCTGGCACCTGGGCGGCGGGGAGTGGCCGAGCTCTGGGCGCCTGCAGAATGTCCCTGCTGGGGGCTGGAGCTTAATGATGTGTCGATGACAGATGCTTTTTTATTTTAAATTTTTGAGTTGACATTAGGCAAGACCTCAACCGAAAAAGCAAACTCAGGGAGGGGGCCCCTCCGGAGAGCGTGTCTTCCCTGTTGTCCCGACACCCACCCTGCACCCGCCCCTAGCTGCTTGGGTGGGACGCCTCCTGCCTCACCTGCATCTCGGTGTCTCGAAAGCCGGAGCTGCCCCTCCCTTGTCCCTTGCAGGCTGGGTGTTGGTGAGGACGTCTGTAGGCAGGAGGACTGCTGACAGCCCCTCAGAGGGTGACGACAGAGCTCCGCCTGCGCAGGGGACAGTAGCTTTTGTCCCCGAGATACGGGGCTTTGCAGTGAGGCGGGGTGGCACGCGCCTTCAGTGGCATCCCAGACGGGCCGACCTAAGGGTTTGGCTGCACTGGGTGTTGGGGGGGTGGCAGGCGGGAAATGGAGTCCGTGGGTCTCAGGGAGCTGGGGTCTTAGGATGCCGAGTTCCAACTTTCCCCAGGGCCCCCTCTTGGTGAAAGCTTGCATCCGTGGAGGAAGCACAGATTCTGGAAGAGTCTTGCTTCAGGGGTGCAGGAAGTCGGGGGACTGAGCAGAGCTGCGGTCTGGTTCCAGAGCCCCGCCCCCAGCTGGTCCAGGCCCTCGGCTTGTTCCCTGCGGCTGCCCCCCTCCGGAGCGGTTCGGGGCCCCTCCTCTCCCAGTGCTGCCCCAGTGCGGGGCAGCCGTTCAGGGACAGCTGTCACCGGTACTCTCCTGTCACCTGGCCGCCCCTTCCCCTCAGCACCCTCCATTTGGACCCCCCTTTTCTGGGTCCGATTTGACTCTCCTGTGCTGTTTCAGAAAGGCAGGCCTAGTCCCCAGTGGAGTTTTGCCACCCCTGAGCCACCAGGGAGACCCTGTCACGGGCCCCTGAGGGGGCTTCCGACGGCCGCAATCGCCTGCTTGGAGCGTGAGGGCTCTGAGGGGCCTGCTCCGGAGGCCAGCGTCCTTGGGTGGAGGCTCTGAGGCGTGGGGTGCGTGTCAGGCCTGGGGGAGGGCCCTCTGGCCCCCACGGGCCTGTGTGCCCGGGGGAGGCCCGTCCCTGTCCAGGTGCCAAATCACTTAGTGCCTTGGCTGTCGGTCCCACTGCCCTGGAAGGTGGGCTTCTCTCACCTCTGAGCCTTGGCTTTCAAGCCCCCTCCTCATCTGCCTGTGGTGTTGGGACCAAGCCTCAGCGTCCCCAGGTAGCCTGGTCTTGGCTGAGGCTGCCCCACCCCCTGGTAGAACCGGCGCCAGACCTCCAAGGCTTGGCGGAGAGCGCCGGGCCGCCTCCCTTGCAGTGCGGACGAGGCCCCTGGTTCTGCGCTCCTGGTGGCCGCAGGAAGGGATGGGAAGCTCCGCCCTCTGTCTCCACCAGCATTGGCCACCTGGGGTCTGACCTTGAGCTTTCTTTGGGACCTGCCCTGGCCTTGGCGGTGCAGAGCCCCCGCGTCTCTGACGCCACTGGGGAGTCCTGAGGCCGGACACCAGCCCCGAGTCACCCGGTGCTCTGCAGCCGTGCGCTGTGTGCGTGGGCGGCGCTGGTTGTGCTCACGGGGTCTCGGCCTCGGAGCCTCCCTCCTCGGTGCTTGCTTCTCCCTCCCGGCTGCCCCTCCCAGGTGCTGTCCCCAGACCGGGTGTGCAGGAAACGGGGTCCAGGCCCATCGTGGGAAGGCTTGGCCCCAAGCTCCTTCCGGCCGACGGAGCTCCCGCTGACGGGTGTGTTTTGCTTGGGCAGCATGAGACCCGTAGGAGCAGAGATGGGAGTTGGGATAAGGGGGACGCAGGCCTTGTGAGCAGGTGTGGTGACCTCGGGTGGCCTTCGCTGTGAAGGGGGTGGGTGAGAGCTCGGAAGCAGTGGCAGTGACAATGGGGACCCTGAGGGGCAGGCCTCGGGGGGGGCGCAGAGGGGTCTCCAAGGCTCCCTACCGCCCCAGCTGCCCCACAGCACCTGCTCTCATCCCGGCTGCCGGGCAGTCCTTCCTCTCCTGGGCCCCACTCTGGGGACAGGGCGGGGCGCCGGCGTCATGAGGCCTCCAGGTCTGGCTGGCGCCCAGTTGGGTCGAGTGTCACCCGAGTGCTGGGCTGGACAGTGGAAGCAGGCGGTGCCCCACACCCTGTCCTCAGGGTGGGGCGGGACAAAGCCGGGGAGGTGGGAGGGGCAGGGGAGTCGGTGGACCGAGTCTGGAGCCCAGAGTCCCACTGATCTCCTGCCTCTAGGCCTCTGCCTCCCCTCGCAGGTGGCCCCTGGTGGCTGGTCCTGCCTCAGGAGCCGGCCCATGGCTGGGTAAAGACTTTTCCTTTGAGACGCTTGCTGCTCCCCTCTGCCTTCTACCACCTGGTGGAGATTGTCCGCAGTCACAGAAATGACCACATACTCTGTACTTGGCTGTAAATAAAGATCAAGCTGAAAGAGCCGCCTCGTCCCTTGTGGTGTTTGGGCAGGAGCTGCCACGTGGAGGCTGGGCTACAGGAGGGTGTGGGGGCCACGGGAGGGCTGCGCCTGGCCTTTGCAGGGTGGGCACGGCGCCGCTCCCGGTGGCTGAGGCTCCCGGTCCCGACCTGGCCCCTGGCAGGGTGGGGGCCCATGGGCGTCTCCCCTCCGCCCCTGGAGGCCGGGCTGCCGTTTCCGGAGGCTGCTGTTCCCTGGGCGTGTGGATCCTGCTGCTGTCACCCGGTTTTGGCTGCGTCCCCCGCCACTGCCTTCCCTGGGCCAGTCACTGCTCATTCCTCGGCCTCCACAACTGAAGCCAGAACCAAACCTTAGTTAGAGAGTTGATGTTGCCACAGTATGAATAAGCCCCGATGAGGACACTCAGGGTCATCACCCCCGTCCGTGTGCCCCCAGGTGGTCCCTGCAGATACTCCTGTTCCTGGGTGTAAAAGACCTTGGTCACCCCGCCCACCCCCCAGGGATTTTAAAGTAATGGGCTCTGAATAGCAGCCCAGCGCCCCCTCCCCTCACCTCCCTGCCTTTCTCTGCTTCCCTTTCTCCTCCTTGCTCCTGGCCTCCCAGGCACCCAGTGACCCTCGATGTGCTGGGACACTGCTCCCAACAGCCCGTGTCCCCCTGACACGCGAACCTGTCGGGGCTGAGCAGAGACGAAGCGACTCCGTGGGGAGGCCGGCCCGCAGCAGTCCGAGGTGCTTCTCTGAGAGCTGCCGCCCGGCCCGTCTGTGACCTGCACGCCGGTGACGGCTCCCGAGTCACGGAGCAGCCGGCTCGGCCGGTGCCACACAGAGGGTGGCTGTGCGGGCTGGTGCAGGGTCCGCCCTGCATGGTTCTCGTCCCTGTCCTGGGCACACCTGTCCCCTGTCCACCTCTGCAGCTGGAGGCTTCGCTTGGGGTCCGCTCGTTGCTCAGAGCTCAGGGGTCCTTTCTCATTGGGGGATGAAGTGCAGGCCAGTGAGGTCCTTCCCACCCTGTTACCAGGTCCCCAGAGCCAGCCTGCTGTTCCCCAACCGGGAGATGCCCCCTCCCCTGGTGCTGTTCGGTCACACCACTCAGCGCAGACAAGGAGGAGGGAGCCTCATCTGGTTCTGACCCAGATGAGGTAGGACCCGCTCGAAGGTCCCGTGTGGGACAGACAGATCGCCATGCGAGGACGGGATGTCATCTGGTGCTGAGCGTGTGTCTCATTTCATTTTCTAAAACCCACGAAGTTCACCCCCTCTGGGTTCTGGAAATATCAGGGGGAAAGCATATGACCCTGATAACTACCGGGTGGTACCCCTGAACCAATACAAAATGATATTGAAAAGATATTCATGACAAGGTGGTAAAAAGTTACCCCCCCGCCCCGCCTGCTAAATGGGCTGTGCCCACACATATGTTTGTATGTTTCTGGGTTTTTTTCCCAAGAAACTGGGAACTAAAATAACACCCAATAGCCCGATCTGACCAAGACGAACCCAGACACGTGTTCTTCATGAAGCGACCAGAGGTGAGGACACGAAATTGTGCCTGACACGCACACTTTTCACGCGTCCCCCTTTGTGCCGAGGACTTGTTTGGACCAGATTGTGGTCCCACATGCGGGGCCAGGGTGACCCGGGCCAGGAAGGGCCAGCTGGGCCTCACCCTAAAGTACACAGTGAGGTTTTATGCTGAAAAGCCCAGGATCCTGGCGCAAGGCAATGACACAGATATTTCAAGATTCCTCTTTCCAATTCCTATTTCCAACTCTCTGTACGTTCACATCAGACCTTTCCAGCCATCAGGAAACTTCCAGCAAATTTTCACATTCCTCTGATCCTTGACCCTTAAAACAGTCCTGCGAAGTATGGAAAGAATGCAGTTACTCCAGCTTCGCTGGGCCCCGCCCCGAAAGTGTAGGAAGTGGGCCCGCCTGCGGGTGAGGCTGGGTGAGGCTGGGTGAGGCTGGGTGAGGCTGGGTGAGGCTGGGTGAGGCTGGGTGAGGCTGGGTGAGGCTGCGGTGCGTGTCCGCCCCCTAGCGGCGCGTTCGGGTCTCAGCAGGAGGCTTGTGGGCGTGCGGACTGCGGGCGTTTGCTTGGCTGCTAGGGTTTCCAGGAGAGCCCTCAGAAATCTAACTACGGATGAGATCTCTTTTTATTTTTTTCCTGGAAAATCTTTATTAAAGCCTCCACTCGGGCCGGTAGGAGCTGCTCCCATATTGCGACGGCAGCTCCCCAAGCTGGCCATCGGAGTCACCAGTGGTTGGAGGAGGAGGCAGAGGCAGGATTGATTGCCCGCCTGCCACGTTTAACCAAAGCTTACGAGATTTCCGTGTTTGCTTTCATTGTCTCAATAGTTGTGGAAATGACACATTAGGTTTTTTCTTTAGCGACCATCTTTTCAAGTTAACTACATACTTGACAAAAATTTCTGCCCTCCTCCCAAATAACATAAGGGCTTTAGAAAGCTTTACCTTGTCACACTGCCCCCCCCCTACACGTTAGAGTTGCTAAGTGTTTTAGGGAACTAAAGGAGCTAGCTTTTATAGTTTGTAAGTTAGTCATAACGATTGTTGTTTAAAAAGTCATGGTTGGCGCCATCCATCAGTGTTTGCTGAGACGCACCCGACTTTCACAAACACCTTCGTCACTGTCTCTTCTCACTGTTCTTCGTCCTGGATTCAGTTTCTTCCTGAAATGCATCCTTCGCTGACTCTTCCACAGCCTTTGTTGGAAAATGTCTTTATTTTACCTTCACTTTTGAGCAGTAATTCAGCTGTGTATTCTTTCAACATTTTGAACATTTTGATGCTTTCTCCTATTTTTTTTAAATAAAGACTTTTCTTTGTCTTTGACGTTCTGCAGCTTGTCGTGAAGTGGTCAGATGCGGGTTTATTTTTTCTTTTAAGTTTTTTTTTTTTTTTACTTTTTTCCGGGTTTATTTTTGAGTACCCCACAGGTGCCTCCTGCCTGGCCAGGTCTGGGAAGGCCTTTCACCCACTCGGGGAGACACAGCTGCGCTCCGGTCCCGTGCTGCCTCTGGACCTCTCTCTGTCCTCTCCTTCCAGACCTGCGGGTACCGCTGCCTGGGACCCTCTCTGGTCTCCCTCTTCTCCTTTCATTTTTCATCTAATTTCTTAAAAGTGCATTTCTGCCAAGTTTCACTTACTGTCTCTTCAGCCATGTTTAGTGTGCTGTCCAAAAACTTACTTTTAATTTCAGTGACCATACTAAAAAAATACCTATTTCATCACATTACAAATCTCCTTGTGGATTCTCTCTTATCTTTATCTTTCATTTCTTATTCTTGGCTCCTGTAAAATTTCGTTATTTTCTTGTGTGCTCACTTATGCATAAACAGAATTTATTTTTATTTTTATTTTTTTTAGCAAGAGGGTTTTCCGATGACCTGAGTCAGGATACTGGGAAAAAGAAAAGTGTCCCACTGGCTTTCTCAGACTTTTTTCTCCAGGAAACTTCTGCTTTGTCTGCAGGGTTGGAGGTTCCTTGTGGTTCTCAAACTTCCTCTGCTCAAAGCATGTGGCATGTGCTGGGCCGTCCGGGCTGTGGGGGTGGCCACTCCGGATTCACCTGTAGGCTCTTAAGGTCAGGAGCCGGGAAATGTGCTCGTCCTGTATCGTAACGTCCAGCCTCGTACCTGTCCACAGAATGGATGCTTAATAGCTGATTCCCATCCTTGTTTGACTTGTTTTGGAGCCAGGCACCGTGTCCATGTGAGGTGCACATAGACATTGAAAGTGTCGTGGGATCTGTGTCTGAGTTGCTCCTGACCAGAAGCATGGACTGCAGCTTAGGCATGGCTGTGGGGTCCCCGTGGCTCGTGGGATGTGAAACTCGGTTCCACCTGTGGGCTGTTTTCTTAGAACTGGCCACTAGGTGGCGGGAGGGAGCCACAGCACAGCCAAGTCCCGCTTGACCCTTCAGAACAGCAGGACCGTCAACTCAAAAACACTGAACACTTACTACGTGCCAGGCCTCCCTGCCCGTGGGGACCTCGTAATGGCCAAGGGGACACTGATGTGCAGAGACAGGGCCCAGACAGGCAGAATGGAGCGTGCACAAGGATGGAGATTCCAGTTCCCAGACTGAGGGACTCAGGAGGGGGGATCCGTGGACGTCCCACCTGGAGGCCGAGGACATGGGGGGTGGGGCTGGGCTGCATGTGTGCAGCGTGGCGCTGCCCCAGGCCCGAAACAAGCTGCCGAGAGGAAAAGCCACTGTCACTTTTCGGGAGCAATGTGACAAAGGAACAGCTGGCTAGTGGGTTCTTCCCCATCCCCAGTCTCCAAGGGAGACCTGTCCGACGCCCAGGGTGCCAGGGGAGAAGAGGACACCCCAGGGACATTCTTACATCCCACTGCCACCGGCATACTATTAATACAATCTGTTTATCAATTTGATCAGTGTTTTGAAAACTTCCGTTGAAGTGAGAGTTCCATGCTGTGTGCATGTGTGTGCACACGTGTCGCATGTATTGGCCATGACACATCCTGTACTGTGGTCCCCCTTACCCGCCTGCTCCACCTCCCATGGTCTATTACCCAGCGCCACCCCAGGCAGAAAATAATAAGGGGAGAAACCCAGCAATAAACCACTGGCTTGTGGGGAGGTCCCTTGCTGAGCAGCAAGTGAAATCTCGTGAGTCCTGCGTCCGCCGGGACGTGACTCCTCCCCTGTCCGTCTCCAGACGCCCCGCCCCGCGGTCACCAAGGAGCCTCTGGACAGTGGCCTCGTTGTGGGGCTTGGGTTTCAGCCACGGTGGCCTCAAGACACAGAGGCCCCAAAGCCCGGAACAGTGATATGGGCCATTCCCGTGCACCCAAGAGAAGCTTGACGTCACCAGTCCCACGTCACTCACCTCTCTTCATGATGTAACCCAGGCTTGCGTCATCTCAGAGCGTCGCCAGGAGGCGGTGAGTGTAGCACAGTCACATGTTAGAGAGATCCCCGTCCGGTCACGTTTATTACAGTTCATGGTTACAGTAGTTCTGTTTTATTAGTTGTTACCTCTTACAGCACCTAAGTGATAAACTTTATCACAGGTATTTATGTGTAGGAATCAACGAGCATATCCAGGGTTTGGTCCTATCCGCGGTTTCAGGCACCTGCGGGGGGTCTTGGCCTGTATCCCCCGAGGATAAGGCGGAGGGACTGAAGTTCCAGCCTCTCCCGTGCGCTGGGCCTCCAACCCCAGCAGGGGGTGTAGCTGAGATCCCGTCGGCCCATTTAATTCCCCTGCGGGTTCTCTAGCAGCCTCTGCTGTGCAGCTGCCACTAAGACAGTACTTTGTTTCAAACCTCAGTTGATGGCCAAGAGCGGGGCTATATTATCAACCTTTTCCGTAAAGGGAGTTCGGGCCTAGGAGCGGGTCAGTCACTCGCGTCACGTCTGAACACACGGAGAAGCTGGAAGTTCAGCTGGTGCTTTTCTGGCTGCAGAGCTTAGACCCCGGGCCTCCCTCCCTGCCGTGCGTGCGTCTCAGAGAGCGGCTTCCCATCTCCCAGTTGCGCGGCCTGGCTCTGCGTCCGCTGGCCGGCGTGAGGCCCCACTCTCGGGGCGGGGGGGTGGGGCGCACAGCACTCTTGCTCCTGTTGCTGGCAGGAGAGGGTGGTCGTACTGTGACCCAGGCTCCTGTAGAGGATGAATTACTGATCACGGGGCAGGTTCTCAGAGACTCCGAAGATACTGAGCGAGAGAGGAGGTGGCCTTGGGGACAGAGGTTTGCTGACCCCGTAGAGGCAGCGGTCAGCCGGGCCTTCGACTGGGGCGCTCACTCGCTGGCTTCCCGGCCACTGACACAGCCCTGTAAGGACACAGCCGCAGGTTTGGTTTCACTGCCGGATGCCGGCCGCTGAGACTTGAAAAGATGTGGCGTTTAATTTGCTGGCAGTGAGGAGACCCCGAGGTGTCTTTTGGGCACAGAGTAGCGGGATGTGTGGAGTTATTACCCGGGAACAAAATATCAGCCAAGGAGAAGGCGCGTGCATGCCCATCTTCCTGTTCTGCGAGGAAACCTGGAAGCTTCACAGAGGGAAGTGAAGGATCGAGGGTTTTGCGTTCTCCGTGGTTCCGTGGAAAGTACACCTGTGACTCTGGCTCTGTGCCACCGTTTCTGAAAGCCCCAGAGGCCCCGGGCTGGCCGAGAGCAGGGAGGCGTGGCCAGGAGCTGCGTGTACCTGCTTCAGAAAAAGTGATTACACCGAATTTGTTTTTACTGAGAGTCCCCACTAGGTGGCCAGAGACGGCTCCTAAAATGGTTCAAAAAAAAAAAAAAAAAAAGTCAGAGGAAGCTTAGGCGGGCTACCTGGCTGTGAGAACAGATTTCCTCCACGTGTCCAGGAGGAGAGAATCCTAATGCGTTCGGTGCCCATCTGCCAGGGTCAGGGGGAGATGCTGGGAAGCAGGAGCAAGTTACATCCACACTGATTAAAAACCAGACAAAACAGCAACGAAAGCAAACTCTGCTGGGCCTCCAGTGGTGCTTGGGATTGCAGGTGCCCCCATCTGAGGCTGCTGGTTGTAAGAGAGCATGAAGACAGAGGGGACGTGGGCACCAGGTGTGCTCGGAAGGATGCTCAGGATCCGGAAGGCGGGGCCCAACACCCCCAGGAAGTTGTGGTCCCTGGTCTTCCGGTGGCACCTCCTGCCCCGGGGCTGACCCACACAGGACCACAGGAGGTGCCTGGAGATGCGGGTGGCTCTGGGGTTCGTTAACCCCGGCGACCACAGGGGGGCAGTGAGCGAAAGCCAGAATGCACTGAAACTGGCGATTTTTGAAAGCTCGGATGAGGGGAAGTGGTTGTAATTACAAGGAGCTTTTATAAACACTTTTTATGATAGCAGATGGAAACATACAGAATGAACGGGAGTGATGTCCCCAAGTCACGCATTCCAAAACCCTGTCCCCTCAGTGAAGCCACGAGCGGGGAGCTAGCTCGTCCGGCGTAGTCTGAAGCAGGCTTTGTGGGGACTGGCTGGGCGGGGCAGTGGCGGCTGTGGGCAAGTCACTGATGGACAGCTGTGGTCGGCCAGGGTCTCGGCCGGCATTCCCTTGGGAGCAGCCTGAGGCAAAGGGTGCAGGGCAGCGAGAGGGAGGAGAAGAGGGAAATGGGGTGGGAAGGGGGATCCACGGCAGGGGGAGTGTCACCAGACAGGCCACGGTTTAACTGAAAAGCAGAGCTTCGACCCACCCGGTGGGAGGTCTCTGAGCGACTGGACAGAGGCTGTCTGGTGACCTGGGGGCGGGGGAAGAGAGAGGGGACCCGCCGTCTCCTCCCTGTCTTCCTGCTCTGATCCGTCCAAGCCCCACCCCCCCGCCCTGGGATCTTCCCTGCCTGTATTCTAGGTTGTGTTCCGTGGCCTCTGTGGGAACTGCTGCGGAAGACAGGCCCCACGCCATCCGTGGGGGTGGGGACGTGAGCCAGACCCCCTCCCTCCCTCCCTCAGCAGCACCTGTGACAGGGGGCCTGTGAGGGGCATTACTGCTTGGCGGCCTTGAGCGGCCTGGGAGACAGGGAGCAGCTGCCACGTGGATAGACCACCACGACGTGGCGTCCGCTGTGAAGACAGTACTGAGGTTCGCTGCGTCTTTCTCCAGCCGTGGCCGAACCCTCCTTCCTCTCTGCTGCCAACAACCACGGGGCGGTACCGGGCAACCCTTCTGAAGGATCGTCAAGCACGTGGAGCAGTACCCGTGGCCACACCCACCTCAGGGCACACACTTGGCCCAGGGTACAGCCTGGGTCCGGCCAGGACACAGGAGCCTAGGGGGCGTGGCCGACGATGGGGGCGGGGCAGAAAGCAAGGACCCGCGGAGGTGTCTGTGTCTGCCCTCCGCTGTGCACCGAGAGCTGCTGAAACCAGGCGTTGCTGGTCTAGACACCGAGGGCAGCGGCTGACATGTAGGAGGGCCTCTGCAGACCTAGTGAGGAGGGGACCGAAGTGCGTGCCCCCGGAGGAAGCCCTCCACAGGGAGCCACGCGGCCCCTGAGTCAGGACAGGGGGGCGGAGGCGTCCGCGCTGCTGGCTGCGGTGCGGCTGTGATTTACAGCCCTGTGTTCACAGGTTCACTCACAGTGCTCAGCGCTGCGGCTGATGAACGTCTTGTCAGGAATGGCACACAGCAGCTCGGGGGACGCGGGCGCCATGCGTAAAGAGACTCGGGGTCTGTGGAACGCCCAACCCTGCCTGTGGGTCGGGGGCCCCCCCAGTTTATTTGTCAAGTCTGTGGCCTGGGAGCTCAGCAGGAAGTCTCTGCGGAGGGAGGGGCCGCGGGAGCTGTCCAGCGTGCTCACTCGGGGAGCTTTGGTCCAGAGGACATGGGGGCCTCCTTGAGGGTGGGCTCCTAGGGGCCAGGACGGGGAAGTGTCGCACTCCTCGGTGCTCAGCTGCTTGGCTGGAACGTGAGTTGAGAACTGGAGACAGCTTGGCCCTCGAGGCACCGCGACAGATGCTTCAGGCTGTGACAGAGAAGCTTCCCCCCAGACCCTAGATTCTGAGACCCGAGCCGGTGCCACGTGCCACCACCCTGTGGCCTCAGGTCCCCTTCCCACCCCCATCATATCCCAGCGTCACGGCTGCCCCAGGCTGGAGGGCCGAGACGGGCGGAGGGCCAGGATGCAGTGGCCACTTGCAGGTGGGCACGGTGCTGTGCAGACGGGAGGCAAGAAAACATCCAGAGGAAAGGAAGGAGTTGCAGGGGCAGGCAGCTGGGACAGACCGGGCTGGGCTCAGCCGCTCCGGGTCCAGGCGGAGGACAGGCGGCTGCTGGGAAGCCTGGTGCCCGAGGCCGTGGGGTGGGGGGGGTTCAGCCCACTTCGCAGTGGGTCTCTATGGCTGGAACGGGGCGGGGGGAGTGCATTTGAAAACGGGAAGAGATAGACTTCATTCTGATGTCGTCATCGGAACGAAGGGAAAGTTGCATGGTCCTGGCGGGAACCCGGAGCTCAGGCCGCAGAGTCCGTGGTTCGGGGTGAGTCTCGGGGTGCGAGGAGGCGCGGGAGGAGCCTCCCTGGGGTCTGGAGAGGCCAGTCACGTTGTGCGGCCGTCCCGAAGTCACCTCACGCAGCACCACGTGACTTCCGGGCGTCCGCACTCTCGCAGCGGAGGGGGTGTGACTGGTCGCAGCTAGCTGTGTGGAGGAGACCAGACAAACTCCAAGACCCGCCCCTCCCACCATTAAAATATTGTCTGCACCAGTTACACGTTCATCTGGGTAAAGGAGGTTCATCTCGAAATATACATCTTCCCTGGAAGGGCTGAGCCTCACGCTCAAATACAGACTCCCTCGGCGCTACTGGTGCCGAGAGCCGTAGCCCTGGGGCCTCTTGCCATTGGAACGGGCCCAGGACGAGGGGAAGGAGGCCGTGGCCAGCCACCGCGCTTCCCTTGGCACTCGACTTCTAAGCCGCTGGGGCGCTCTGGCTCCTCCCCAGGTCCTGGAGGCGGCTGGCCGGTCCACGGCTCTGGGGCCTGGGGCAAGAGGACCTGCTGGCAGCTTCCGACCTGGCTTTTTCCTGGTTTGGCAGCGAGATGTGAGAACACCAATCTTGTGAGCACCAACTCGTGTCCAAATCTCAGCTGCCCTGCCTCGAGCCAGGACGGTTACTTACCTTCTTCATCTGTCAAACGAGGGGAAGGCCGGCCCCCTGGGGTGTTGGGGGTGGGGTGAGGCAGGGTACCCGAAGCACCTGGCGCACAGTAGGCCAGTGCCACGGGTTAGATTCGCAGCAGGAAAAGAAATCACGCTCTTTGTCAATAACGGTAATTTTCTTCTTTCCCAATGGCTGCTTCTTATTTATGTTTCCCGTCTTGTTGAATTGTGCTGAACTTGATAAAGGGCGTAATAAACCACCGTGGCGATGGCGGGCCTCTTTGCTTTGAGCCTCGAGTATTTTACACCCAAAATGATGCCAGGTGCAAACAGGACCACTCCGTCACGCTGAAAAACAGCCCGTCTTGTCTCGCGTCTTGAAAATGCTGTTTGTTTGCAACACGCCCACATTCTGTGCGGCACCCTCCTCGCACCCCCTGAAACAGCCCCGTGCTCTCGCCACGTGTACCTTGTGCCGCGAAACACCCACAGATTCTTCCTGTCGGGCTGCCCTCACACTTATGGGACAACCTCTGTTTCGGGGATCCCTGGAGATGATTTTTTCAGGGACCGAATCCTGTCCATAGTATTTTAACTTGTCCCCCACGCTCGCAGCGCAAACTCCATGCAGCGGCCAGAACAATCCGAAAGTGCGAATCAGATCCCGTCCCCCCGCTGCCTAACGGCCCCACGCCGGAGCGTCGTCATGGATGCAAAGCGCAGCCCCTCAGCGTGAGCCATGAGACCTCTTTCGACCTGACTCCCGCCGAGGTCTGCCACCGCGTCCCCCCGTTCCCCATTCCCAGGGGCACTGGCTTGGAGCCCAGCAGCCTCACTCTGTCACAGGGCCACCTTCGTCCTCCGGACCGTTTCGGAGCCACCTCTGCCTCCCCATCATTCACAGCCCAACTCAGTGTCACCTCCTTCAAGAGCTTCTTCCTGTGCCTTCGAGTCTGCCAGCTGGGCGATCCCTCTTTATCACATCGCCCTATTTTCTTTTCTTAGAATTTACCCACACCTGGAACTACCTTTTGCATTTCTTTGTTTTGTTTTTTAAGTTTATTTATTTATTTTCAGAAAGACCAGGAGTCGAACCAGTGGCCCTTCGGTCCACAGGCTGACGCTCAGTCCACGGAGCCACACCTGCCAGGGACCATTTCTGTGTTTATGGGTGATTGTCCGTGTCCTCCTCCTAAAGCCTGTGCCTGGAGGGGGAGGAATGCTGGCGTGTGGCTGCCGCCCCTACAAACGGGACCGAGGGGCCTCGCTCCCAGATTCAGAGGGGAAGTTGGCCTCGTACGTCCTCCGCCTTTTCACGTTCGGCTCTTCGTCGTCTTCCCGTAACGTCAAAGCCTTCACTGGGTTTTGTCTTGCCCTCTTCTTTGCTGGGGGTCACGTCACACAGCACAGGCCCCTCAGAGTGGGAGGGGACCTTAGGTGTCATTCAGTCCCCTGGCTGGTCCAGGGCGGGAAGTTTCCGGCCCGTCCTGTAAGAAGGGCCCCCCAACGTCTGCAGACCCTGCTGGGAGCTGGTGGGAGTACGGACTTGCTCTCCTCCAGCCCGACTTTTCGGGGGGAAGACGGTTGCCATGGGGGGGCCTGGCAGCCTTTCGAGTCCCGCGGTGGGAAGACGGGAGCTGAGCCGAGGGTTCCTTGTCAAACTACGGGCCCACCTGGTCTCTGAGCAGCGGAAGGAAGCCCTGGTCGCGGGCAGCCAGCCCGCCCGGGTCTGAGTGTGCTGTCGCGTCCTCTTAGCTGAGCTTGGGGACCCCCGTTCTAGCACATGGATAAATAATTCCCCTTTCTCTTCCTTGTTTCCTGCACTTACCACGTCTCTCTTCCTTTATCTCAAAAACATTTCGTTATGTATCCCGAGCCCTTGTGCCTCCTTAGGGTCCTGAGGACGTCAGGAAAGACATAAACTGAAAAGGTCATCCAGGTGGCCGCCCGCCCCTGTGCGGGACTTCCCCCCGGTGGTGGGGTTCCTGTCGTCACCCATCTGTTTCTCCCCGGGACGGGGGGCCCCTTACTGTCCTCAGATGCTCGGGATCATTTTAGATTCTGTCACAGGGCGAGGCCTGTATTCATATTGGCTAAAGGGACCCACGTTGTTGGGTCACCAGTGGCATCTCCCAGTGACACGACATTTGCGTGTGGACCCAGAAAACACACGGGCCGCCCCGCTGGGGGTACGGAGGTTGGCACCCTGAAAGGAGCTGCACCCCACGGCTAGTGTGGTCTTGGGCGTGTTGTCCTCGTCCTTCCTGAGCTTTATTTTTTTCCACATAAAATGGGGATCATGACACCTACACCTCGTGGGCTCACCAGGAGGATGAACCAAAAGCGGGTTTGTAAGGTGCCCGCACACAGTAGGTGCCCTGGGACCCACAGCCACGAACGCTCACACCTCACATTCTCCCGGACCTCGGATTGGGCTCGGTTTGTTCATCCGGCTAATGATCTTGGGCAGGGAGGCCATCACGGTGATTGTACGGGTGGGGCTCTCTGCAGCGAGCGAGCTGCCTCCTGCTCGAGGCCGCGGCTGCGCTCCCCGCCGGCCCGGGAGCAGGTGCGGAGGCCGGGCAGCCAGGACCGCGATGCCGCTGCAGCAGCTGAGTGTCTGGGCCCCCCGCTAGCAGCTCCCACCCACCCCCCACCCTGGAGCAGCTGTGCGTCTCCTTGGGGTCCTCCTAACGGGTGAGAAGCCCCTTTTTTGCTATCTCCCCTCCCCACCTCCTCTTGTTTCTTCTGAATCACCAGATTTCTCTGTCCACCGTGGTGACACAGGAAAGGGATCAGTTTCGTAGGATGAGCTCACAGGGTTGAGGAGAAGGAGGCAGGTATGGGGGTGCAGGGTGGGCCCCGTGAAAGGGTCGTGTGGCCTTCCATCCTTGGTCCCAGGAGAGCACGGTGGAGAACGAACAGTCACCGGGGCGAGGGGGCCTCGGGGGGACTGGCAGTCTCGTCAATGGGGCTGGGACTGCGCGGACGTCCCTGGGACCCAGAGGGGTCATGGACGTGAGGGGCGACCTCAGTCTCCTTCTGCTGTTCCGGCAGGACAGTGCGCCCGGCCCCACGCCCACTCGGCAGGTCCGCCCTGGTTGTGGGGTCTCCTGCGAGACGCCGGGCGAGGAAGGCTCACCTGGTCCCAGCAGTGTGCTGCCCTTTCGTCTTCCCAGGGGCCTTACACAGGTAGGATGTTTCCAGGTGCAAAGGTAGGATTTCCGGTGTTGGCCTTTCAGACCTAGGAGTGTGTGTGTGTGTGTGCGCACATGTGCGTGAGAACGACTGTGACAGGCAAGGCCTGTCCGTCCTCCTTAGATCTCTCGCCGTCACCACGTTAGGGTGAGCACACGTGTCACGTGTGGCCTGGCTGAGGCTGACTTGTAACAACGGCTGTCCCTGACCGAACGCGCGCACGTCCCAGCCCCTGCCCGGGCTGGTCACCAGTCCTCACAAGAACCCTGCATGGCGGGCATCACGTACGGGGTCCGCTTTTCCCGGGCCACCCGGAGGCCCTCGGGGTGCGGCCCTCGGGCTGCCGAGGGGCTTTCTGTGCGCACAGCGCCCGCCCCTCAGCCGTCACAAACCATGCCCCATGAAGGGATGATGACTCTGTGTCTTGGTGACAGTGGCCTCTGAAAGAAGACACCACCTCGTGGTGCGGACGGAGGTGCCCAGAAAATGAGCCGGGCTGAGAAACGGGAGGCGAAGACGGGAGGTTGAACGCAGCCACCACCCGGGGTCACATGTCACGGGGCGAGCTCACCCTCTTTTCTTCGTGGAAACAAGACAATGTGATATGTGCAGCCGGTTTAGGAAGTGCTCCCGCCTGCGTGCGTGGTGGCCATCGACTGCGACGGTCACCGGGGCCACCGAGACCCAAAGCCCTTTCTCGAGGCTTCACAGTCCAGCGGGGACACAGACAACCGGTGACCGAGCCGTCTGGAAAACTCCGTGAGATGAACACCCACAAATGGGGCCCTTGAAGGGCTCTCGGAACTCACAGGAGGACCCGTTTGTCACTCGGCTCAGGCAGGGAGGCCTCCCGAAGCAGGGCGACGGACCGCAGGTTACGAGCTGGGGGACTTGGTGGGGAGGTGGCGCTCCGGGTGAGGGGACGGCCCGAGAGAGGGCCAGCTCGTCGGGCGGAGCTGGCCAGGTTGGCGCGCGGTAAGCAGAGCGGCCTGGCTGGAGAGCAGGGGCCTCGGAAGCATTACCAGGAACAGCCTGGGGAGCGGGTGCCCGGACAGGGGCAAGGCCTCGCGGGCCGGCCGGTGGCGCTTGGTCGGCTGCGTCACACCACAGAAACCGACAGGCTGGGGCCTCGGAGACTCGGTGGACCAAGCTGAATTTCGACCCAGGTGGCAAGTCCGCCTCGGGCCGGCGGGAACCTGCTCTCCCCGACCCCCGCACTCAGGGCCCACGCCGACTGAGCTCCCGCCACTTAGAACATTTGCTGTGTGGGGGTGGGGGGCAGGGGGAATGAGCACATCAGTACTGACAGTCACCTGTCACTTGCACTCACGCGTCACACTCACATTTTGTAGGTCGGGGTCTTACTTCATGGTCCTGGGAGGGGAGGGAAGGACAGCGCCTCACTGGATGGGGAGGGAGGAGGGCAGGAGGGCAGGAATACGGGTGTGGAGAGCCCTTGGCTGCTGCAGTCAGGGAGGACAGGAGATGCCCTTGCAGGCTCCTGTGCAGGCCATGACGTGGCCTTGAACCTCCTGGGTGCCCACCTCCTATGCCACAGTGGCCTCCATTTCCCGGGACCAGGTCTTATCCATCTTGATCCTGCGTGGTCCACAGACTGGACGCCCAACTGGGCTTTGCTGGGGAGACAAGAGCGTTTACGACTTGAAGGACAGGCCCGGAGGAGAGAGGGTGCCCTGGAGCCTGGGGGGCCGGGCGTTGCATCTGCCCGGTTAGCTTTGAAAAAGGAAACAGACTCTCCTCCCAGTGGTTTCTGCCTTTTATTGGGGAGCGTTTTGAGTCCCTGGTGGGCGTGACCACCCGGGTTAACAGTCGGCAAGGAAGCACGTGCTCTCTCCTGGAAGCAGAGAGAGTGGTTTTCTCCCCGCGCCAGGCTCTTCCCCGAGGGGCCTAAGCCCACTTTCCCACGGGGGACCCACGGGGGATGGCGCCTGTCTGGTCTTCGGGCCTCTCCCCGGGTCCCATGGGACGTGAGTCCTGTAGCTGCCGGCTGCAGAGAGACTGACTCGGGCACCTCGGGCAGTGACAGCTCGGGAGGTGACATGTCCTTGCACAGTGGCACTGCCCCCGACGGCCCCGAGCTTGATTAGATTGCGACTGGGTCAGAGGTGGCACGGTGAGCCGGGCTGGCAGAGGCTGCAGGGAGGGCAGCAGAGGGGGCATCTGACCCCGTTCCATCTGTCTCGTGAGGGGGGCACTTTGAATTCAGTCAAGGCAGTTGTCCTGTGTGGGCTGCCTGCTTTCCGTCTGCGTGACCATCTGCCCCTTTGCAGCTCGAACAACGTTCTCATGCTTCTGCTCGGCCACAGAGAAGCTTTGGTTCCCAGCAAAGGTGCGGGCAGTGCGGTCTGGGGTCAGGGGTCCAGCCCACGGAGGGGGCGACACGGTGGGAGATGGCAGGGAGAACAGAGGAAGGGCAGGGAGGGCGAGGAAGGCCGAGCTCACTCCAGGTGGGCTGTGTCAACAGCCGCCGGGCCCGAGGTTCCTGAGCCCCGTCTGCTAGGTGAAGAAGACAAAGATACTACGTTCGTGGGTGATGAGAACAGATGACGTTTTGAATAGGATTGCAAATGGCAGAAGCCACACACCCTGGCTGTAGGGGACCCACCTGCAGGATCGCCTCTGCTTCTCACCAGCTGCGTGATCTTGGGCAAATCCTGTCCCTGTCACATGCGTCCTTCACCTGTAAGACCAGACGGTTGGAGCCGGTGAGCTCTAAGGCCCTTTCCAGGGCCAGCGTTCCGGAACTCTGTTTGGAAAGCGTCATCTGTGCCCACAATGCCCTGTTGAGAATATATGCGCACGCATCTCTGGAATCAGCTTATTGCTCAAAAGAACTGATTTGAGTTGAGGCTCAATTTCTCCATCTGGAAGGTGGAGGTAAAAATAGACCTCACTTTGTAGAGTTGTTAATAATTTAAATTAGGTAATACACAGAGTGTAACTTTGTGTGGAGTCTAAAAATGCTAAACTTGTAGAAACAGAGTGGAGTGGGTGTGACCCACGGTTAGAGGGGGTGAAGAAAAAGGGGAGATGTTAGTCAAAGGGTAGAAGTGTGCAGTGACTTGTTGAACAATTCCTGGGGGTCGAATGCGCAGCACAGAGATTATACTTAGCAGCCTGGTGTTCCAGCCTTCAAAGTTGCTAACAAAGCAAAAAATGAAATGGTAATCACATGATGTGATGGAGGTGTTCATTAATGCTACAGTGGTAATTAACTTGCAGTCTACAAGTGCATCAAACACCACACAGTACGCCTTAAACTCACCCAGTGTATTATCAATTATGTATCAATAAAGTGAAAAAAAAACAGATGCACGAAGAGGGATGAAAACTTGAGAATTAAAAAAGGGAAGTATGAAAATGGAGACAGAATAGATAGGCAACTAGGGAAGTAAGAGGAAGCAAGAAAAGAGAAACAGAAAAACGTGTGAGAAGTGTGGAGAGGGAAGTGAAAACTATAAGCAAGAAGAAGAATAAAATAGAGACGTGGGAAGAGGAAGCAAAAAAAGTGGAATTTAGAAGATGGAAAAATTATTCAGGCTTCCTTCTGTCCTTCCTCACAGTCACGGGCGGCTGCGGCACTTTCATGGAGGAAGCAAAAGCAGAGGCAGAGGGGGAGGGCCTACAAATGCAAGTCTGCCCTTTACTTTTCAGAGCGGTAAAAGCTTTCCCACGAGTAGTTGTATCTCTTTGGTTAGACCTGAGTCACGTGGACATAGCTGCAAGAGAGTCTGAGAAGGCGAGTTAGTTTAACTGTTCTCATTTCCAACCTAAACAAAACTGGAACACATCAGAATTTTGTTAAAAAGGAACAGGGGGAATGGATATTGAGTAAGCAACCTCCGCACCTTCCCGCACTGTCTTAATTTTTATCGTGTAATAACCAGTTATCTGATAGGGAGAGTTCCCTCCTCATTTTTTATCTTCAAAATGGCCCTGGTTATTTTGATCCTTTACTCCTCTGTATAAATGTTTGCATTAACTTACCAAGTTTGGCCAAAAATTTTGTTGGAATTTTGATTGGGACTGCATTGACTGTATAGATTGATTTTGGGGAGAGTTAGTCATCTTTAATGTGTTGAATTTACCATACATTAATAAAACCAAAATTACCCTGCACATATGGTACATCATTCAATTTATCCAGCCTTCCTTTATGCCATTAAATTAGACTTTATAATTATATCCAAACTATCTTGCCAATGCTTTACTTTTAAAGATCGTATAACTTTGGACTATTTTTGGAAGAATTATTTGTAATACAGGGATGCTTTAAAGAAAAGCATTTAAAATATCTCTAAATCTTGTCATCCTCTCTTCTTTTCTGGGTTTTATGTGTAGAAAATTATGTCATGAGTAAATAATGAAAGTCTTGTTTCTTACTTCCCAAATCCTCTCTCTCTCTTTTCCGGTCTTACTGCACAAAGACCTGGACACTTACATTTGTGGCAGGAACAGGCATTTTGTCTTGTTCCCGACTTTCATGAGAGTGCTTCTAATATTCCACAACTTAGCGCTATGCGTGCTATAAAGTTTTGGTGGATTCTCTCTATTTTGTTTTTAAAAAGAAGGCAGTTCCCTTCTGTTTCTAATTTTAATTTGCTGAGAATTTTTTAAGATTAAAAGCTGTGTGAATTCCCTCAAATATTTTTTCTGTTTCTATTTAAAATATCAACAGAATCTGTTACTATAAAGAATTATGTAAGTAGAGTCTGTAAATGTTAAACAGTCCTGTGTCCTCAGGTAAGTTCTATTTAGTTACAATGTATTTTTTTCTTAGTGACTTAATTAGCAAGGTTTTGGTGCAATGTCGTGGACGAGCCCAATCAGAAGGGGTGAGAGGGAGTGGAGACAGAGGATAGAAAAATGTCAAGTTTGTGGTGACAGTATAGTTGGAAAGAGACAGGGTCAAGGTGGGTTTTTTTTTGCGTTTTTTTTTTTTTTTAATTTGGAGCTATTACAGTGCTTTTGTAGAATGTTGGAAATTACCTGGTAAAGAGAGCAATACAGGAGCGAGTGAGGAAAATCGCTAGAGTGATGGAGAGGGATTAGGGCCCACCGCCTCCATGGAGGGGTTGGCCTCAGATCGGGAGCACAGTGGGCTTGTCCTTGGCCACGTGGATTCACGAGGGGCTAGGGTCAGGGAGGGGCTGTGGGCTGCCTGCCCCGAGGACCGCCCGCAGACCTCGGACCCATAGACATGGCACCCACTGCACCCGTCACAACTGTCGTCTGACACTCTGATCGCCTCTAAGGCCAGAGCACCTTGGGCTGGTTACTTCTTTGTTTAACAACCCAAGGAGGAGTTGGTGCACGTGTCCCTGGGAGAGGCCGGCACTCGGGTGCCAGGGCGCGGCTTCAACTCGGGGCAGCGGGACACAGTGTGCCGTGTGCCTGCCTAAAGAGAGAAACTGGAGAGAGAGCCCAAGGCTTCGGGCGGTGGGCCCCTCTCCAGGGGTTGGAGTGGGGCGAGCAGTTTAAGTTTCAGTCTGAAGCATGGCTCTGGCGCATCTCACTCGAGGAGGTGACATCATTTATTGAACATTAATTGGGTTCTGGCTCCATGCAGATCCTGGGATAAAGTAAGAGCGAGCATTATTTCTGCCCCTTCAGAACTCGGAGTCTGATGGGGAGAGAGGTACCTCCTCCAGGAGGCAGAGTGAGAGAAGTTTTGCAGTACAGACGTGGTCCCGGGGGGCGGGCTCTGCCTGCCGGAGCCCAGGGCGTGGCTACAGGAACCGGGGGCGTGGCTACAGGAGCCCTGGGGCGTGGCTACAGGAGTCGCGGGGCGTGGCTGCAGGACTAGGAATGAGCTGTGGAGGGGTGACAATGCCCGCTGACTTATGTGGAGGGAAGTGAGGCGGGCAGGCCTGTGCTGGCTCGGCAGGGACAATGCCCAGGCCAGCAGCTTCGGGGCTAATTAAGTGAAAATGATGAGATTGATTTGTCCGCTTCCAGCCCAATAGGACTTGGTCAGCACGGAAAACCAATGCGTTTAGAATTTCTCCACTTCCCGTGTGCGAGATGACTTCAGCATCTTCTCGCCGCCCTGCACTCTGATGTTGGACTGTGGTGTTATTTCCACATTTTAAAACTCATCCCTGCGGCGGGGGGGCGGGGTGGCACCAGCCCACCGGGGAGCGGGGTGGTCACCCTCGGGGAGGTGGGGACTTTGAAGGGGTGGTAGGAGATGGCGTGGTTGGGTCTGTTTTTGTAGGTCGTTCTGGGAGTGCCTGGGGGGGTGCGGGTGGGAAGGGGAGAGACAGGCTGGGGGCCCAGCAGGGAGGCAGTCAGGGAGAGGAACTGACGTGGCCCAGCCAGGAGCAGCTGATGGGATCCAGGATCCGATTTCACCCTCGGCAGATTCGCAGCGGAAACAGGAGGTGTCAGCCATTTCGTTAGGAGGGTCAGATCGTGAACTCAGCAGTTAACTGTTTGCTGAATTCAAGCAGTTTATCAGCAAACTCTGCTTCTTCATTTGATTTCAACGGTACTTTTTTGAATGGCAACAGCGTGCTAACCCCACGCACATGGTTTCGGGGTTACGATGGGGAAGGCTACTGTAGACCTTCTGCGAGGGTCCTGGGACTTGTCTGGGCAGGTGGGGACAGATTACTGAACTGGAATGACAGGGGTGCAGGGGAGGCACGCCCCATCATGGGCAGATGGGTGGGCCCGGGTCAGCCCTGCAGGGGGCCAGGGAAGACTTCAGGGTCTTGAAGGAGGAGTAGCAGCTTGCTCTAGGGTGGGATGGGCACGAGGGGAGTGTCAGACGGAGGCGACGGTATGGGCAAAGGCCCTGAGGTCGGTGGCATCTGGCACGCTCAGAGGCCTGTGGCGTAATGGTGAAGAGTCGGACTCCGAGTCAGACAGCTGGGGTTTGAATTCTGGACGTTTCAGTCCCAGGCCCCGGGTGAGTGACTCCACGTTCTGTGCCTCTGTCCCCTCCTCTGTCCAACGCCGTTCTCGGTGACACCCGTCTCCAAGGGCTGAGGGTCAGCCACACCTGCACCTTCCCGAGAGCAGTGCCCGGCACACGGCGAATTCTCGACAAAGGCAGTTACCCCGTGGGGTGGGGAGAACAGAGCAGTTACTACTGCTTTTCCTTAGAATATTCGTGGGTGTCAAGCAGCACACGGGAGAGGGCTCCTAGCACCAGGCACGGCCTCAGGAAAGATATAGGTGCTGAATCACCACTGTGGACTGAGCTGTGTGGACTGGTGTTTCCCTCCCACATCCATGCTTCTCTTTTCCCTCCCCCCCTCACTAAAAAGCAATAAATAAAGTCTTTTTTAAAAATCAATGTATGTCGTTGTCATGTGTCACTTATTCGTGTTGTGGCTTATAAGTAATGTAATATTTTTAAAGGAAAAAGCCTTGTTTTTTGTGCCTTTTACCCCACGTTTAGAATAAGGGGTCCCGCATTCTTTCTCTGCATTGGCAAGGCAAGTTCTGCAGCTAGCACCCCGCCCCCCTGCCCCTGCCCGCCCCCTCAGGGCTACTACTTCTCAGCTGGGCTCAGGGGCCACCGTTTTCCTCGTCTGCTTTGGTAAAAGCCTCAAGTTGACGCCTATAAAAGAGAGCGCTCCGAGATTACATGGTGACAGGCGGCCTCTTCCTGGGAGGCCGGCTCCGGCTCCCTCCCTGCTGCCCACCGGCCCCTCGGGGCCCCGCCCGCACCAGAGCCCTTGTCCACCGGGGCTGGAGGCACTGCGAAGGCGTAGGCAGGCTAAGCGGGGCTGGAGGCACTGCGAAGGCGTAGGCAGGCTAAGCTTCTGGGAGCTCGAGCACAGCACTCAACGTCACAGGGGAGCCACCGGGGGCTGAGGTGACTGCGGCAGGAGGGAGAGCAAGGCGTGCTGACTCACTCACATGTGGGATTTTCAGCCTGGCTCCTCAGAACCCCCCTGGGGACGTGAACAGGGCTCGTAAATGCAGGGTGCAGGGGCAGAGCAGGTTGGGGACACGGAGGCAGGGAGGGTTCCTGTGGCTCTGTGGAGAGCGCAGGGCTCTGTGACTCGGCAATCAGACCACCCCCAAGGGCCAAACCGCGGACAGCCAGGCTGAGGGTGCGGCCAGTTCATCCAGAGCCTTTCCAGCCCTGGGCGAGGTCCTGCTGCTGTGGAGGTCGGTACCCCCGAGGTGACCTCCGCCCACCACCCCTGCCCACAGGACCCACCCACCGCACCCTGCCACCATCCCCACCAGGGACTCCAGCTGGGCTTTGGTCCCTCCCATGGGCCTGTTGGCAGGTCACTGGGGCAGTTACAAGTGCTCTCGTGAGTGGACTCATCTGCGTTCCGATTCTTTACATCAGGCCTGTTCAGTGTGAGTCTGACCCCCGAGACGTGGGCCTGCTCTTGAGGTACGGACAAGTTCAGGACAGACAGGAAGACACGGGGGACCCCCAGTCGGGTGGGAGAGACGTCCATACGGAAGGGTCACGGCTGTCAGCACACAAATTAAATCTGGGGAGGAGGCATCTTCGGTGCAAACTCACAGGGGTGTCGCCCAGGAGGGCTGTGAATGCGGCCCGACACAAAATCGTGAATTCACTTAAAACGTTCTGAGATGTTTCTGTGATTCCGTGTCGCACTGTATTTAACGAGTGGCCCAAGACCACTCTTCGTCTTCCGGGGTCCGGCAGAAAGGCGGGGCGCCCCTGGAGGGAGCCGCTGCAGTGCGCCGCAGTAACCCGGGCTCACCAGGAGGGGCAGCAGAGAAGCGGTGGGGGTGGCCCCTCCGGCGGTTCAGGGAGGTCGTGTGCGAAGCCGTGTGTGTGCCCTGAGGGATGTTTCCACGTCACCCGAAAGGCGCTCTCCCACGCGTCGCAGAAAGCCTGGTGCCCGGCGCGTGCCGTGGGGTCGCAGCGGCGCACCTCCACACGCTCGGGGGCTTGTCCAGGCGCCAACGTTGGCCAGGCGCTGCGCGGGCAGGTCGCTGCCCGGATGGAAGGTGGGACAGACCCACAGGAGAGGGTTCCGCGTGGGCCCAGGATGACCGGTGACAAGACACAGCCTTTTTGCATGGAATTGTTCTTTATGGAGCAGGATTGGCTCCGAACCAGAAAATCCCGGGCGCCCAAAGCCCTGTTCACAGGCGGGCGGAGAGCTGCGGCGTGCAGAACGCGCCGGTCCCGGCGCCCACGTGGCGGGGACTTTCATTTTCTCGCGGAGCGTTCTCATTCATCTTTCCTGGCTTCTGCCCCTTCTTGGGGACACACAAGAAGAGAATAAATCACTTACTTTCAAATTGATTTTTACTTTCAACGGTTTTTAGATGGAGCTTTCCAGACCAGAGGACCCGAGTCACAGGATGAGGAATGCGCACCTCGCTCGGGCACGGGCGCCCTGCGTCCGTCCCGCCGGTCAGTGGGGCTGGTTCCGCCGGCCCAGCCTCGAAGGCACAGCCAGGCCCAGGGCAGCAGGTGAAAGAGCAGGGTCGCCGGATCTGAGACGAGGCCAGGTTATCTGGCGACCCCTCGCCACACCTGATGCATTGCTAGCCGGGAGGAGACGCTCAGTCAGGCGGGAGACAGCGTCCCCCGGGGTTATTTTCTATGCCTAAAAAGTGGGGGTACGCACTGTTGGGAGGACAGATGAGAGCGCAGGTAGCAACGCTTTGCAAGTGACAAAGGGCAGCGGATCCAAAAGGGTGGACTTGAGTCCGTATCTGGTCTTGCTGACCCTGAGTGGGTTGCCCCCACCCCAAGCTGGGTGTGAGATTTCGGCGGATGTGAGGCTGGTTGTGTTTACATTGTTGTTGTTTTAAATTTTCTGCCGAGGCGACATCGGAGGAAATAGGACGGCCTTTACAGCCACAGGAGGCGGACGGAACGCAAGCCCCGCCCCCCGCCCCCGCCTCAGCAGTCTGGGCGAGGTCTGATGAAAGCCAGGGGTCCGCAGGACCCGATAACCTGGTTTCTCCCCTCGCGGAGCCCGACCGCGTTACCCAGTGCTCTGCAGCCCTCCCCGCTTAGTTAACCGTTATGACCCTTTACTCCCGGGCCCCCAGATACGATTACGGTCTCTCCCCTAACGAGACGGGAGGCCTAACCGAGTTAGCCCGTCGCAGCCCCCGGCGAGGCCTGGCAGGCGCCTCTGAGGGTGTGGACGCAGGGCCACAGTGAGGCCAGGCCCTTTCTACAGACTCTCCCGGGCTGGGCGAGCAGTAAGGGCGTGGACGACATCCTCGGAGCCACGAAGGCATTAGTGCCACTTGTGGGTCTGCCTCCAAGGGACTCACGCTGGGTCTAGCCATTCTGGAAAATTCCCTGGGCGGGCTGAGCTGCAGGAATCAGCCGTGGGAGTGGGCGATGGATGGTGTAGAGGCTCCAGCTGTGGCAACAGGCAGCCCTTTCGTGGGGCTCCCCTAGGACAGGCACGCACGCAGCTGTGACACTGGGCAGCTGGTGGGGTGAAAGTCCCTTTTGCGAAGGGAAGGTCCTCAAGGGGCCACGGATCGGGAGGCAGCTTCCTAAAAGGGCTGCAGAGCAGGCAGAGTTCCCGGCCTGGGGCCAGGAGTGGCTGCGCTGGGTGCTGGGGTCACAGGCGGGTGCGGGGCAGGGACACAGCAGAAGGGAGGGCCGGCCCTGGAGGGCTCCGGGAGGGACTGTGGAGCATCACGGGGGCTCCTCTCCAAATTCGCCCCCTTCTGGCGACTCCAGGGCCCTTCCAGGTTCCCGGACGCAGAGGCAGCCTCATCCGGACTGTGGGTGGCACAGGGCGCCCCACCGAGCAGCCTCGGGGCAGCCAGCCCTCCTCCATCCATCCATCTGGCACATTCGTCTCCCAGACAGGCTGCCAGAGGCTCGGTGCGCACGCTGTGTTGACCGTCCGTTGTTGGGACTCTTCTGAGCAGGTCACTGTTTACAGACAAGGACATTGTGGCTCCGGATGGCTGCAGAGCTTGCCCACTGTCCCAGAGCCCACTTCCACGCAGCACGGGGGAAAGGCCCGTCATGTGCTTCCATGTCCCACAGAGTCTCCTGCAGACAGACGCTTAGTGTCTGCAAGGTGGGAGTTACTGAGCGCTCGTCACCTGGTGTCTTTCAGACGTAGCCTCGCTTCTTTCCAGCTTGTTCAGCTGGCCTGCGAGCCCTAGACAGCTGGTGGTGAACGGGACTCTGGCACGCCCCCGGGGAGGACGTTTTCTGGGTAACTTCGGCTTCCTGCAGCTCCCAGGGCCTTGTGAAGACCTGCCTATGACCCTGCTACGGTCCAAGCCACCTCCTCGTGAGACGGGGACCGTCCAGAGCCAGAGGGAACTGCACAGCGCGAATCCCTCAGTGAGGCTCTGGGCGTGCAGAAGGTTCAGGAAGGGACCCGCCCTCACTGAGGCTGGTTGCCTAAGAGAAAAACACCTGGGATCACGAGGCAGGCTCTTCCTAAATATTTATTCCAACCACCAGCGGCCTGCTCCCGGGAAGGAGGCCGCCTCGGGAAATCATCTGGTCCCCTCCGGAGGCCACTCATTCCTTCCTCTGCCAACAGCTTTGAGGCCCTACAGTGCGGCCGCTACAGGCCAGCTGCTGAGGGTCTGACTGAGGAAGGAATGAGACTCAGGCTCTGTCCTCAGGGACCTTGGTCAAGTTGAGGGAATGCAGGTCTCCGGAAAGTCCCCGGAGCTGGAAGGGAGGCGCAGGTGGAGTGAGAACGTGGGACAGGAGGGGACTTCCTCATCAGTGGGGGCGCAGCACAGTCATCTCGGGGAGGGTGCGGTTCAGCTGCGCCCGAGGACGGCTTTACTTTGGGGATCGGAGGCAGGTGCGCAGGGGCTCTCCTGAAGGCTAGTCGGTGGGGCCGCTGCTCAAGGCCACCTGCAGGGTCGCCTCGGAAACCTCGCCAACCTCCTGCCGGCCCTCCCCGTCCCCCCTGGTCCCTGCCGACTACAGCAGCGATGGTCCGGGCGCCGATGCTCACAGTCACTTTCATGAAGCGCCACAGGCTCGGGCTCCGCTGTGTTCTCTGTCCTGCTCCACCTCACAAAGCCAGGGACGTCCCTCTTCCTCTCTTCCCGCCGCGCCCTGTCCTGTGTCACAGGTGCTGCCCGCACAGACTGAAGACAACGTCCGTGGCGGCTGGACCTGTCCCCTGCCAACTTCTCATCTTGGTCCCCTTTGCTAAGTCAGCTTCCCTCTTCTTGCCAGGCTGACTGCTTGCACCCGTTCACCCAGGGACTCCACCCCGCCCCCTCTCTGTTTTCCCAGAAACACCAACATCGTCCAGAGCTGCAGTGTCTTAAATCACCTGCCCGTACTTGAACCTGGGTCCCGTCAGCTCCCAGGGGGCAGGAAGCCTGGGTCTCTGCAGCACCTGGGCGTGCAGTCCGGGCTCACTGGGGGTTCGTGGGGTCAGGAAGTGCAGGCAGCGTCCTCTCTAACGCACGTGCCTCTGCGGGGCCTCCGGAGAATTCTAGAATGAGGGGTCAGAGAGAAGGACTTGGCACACTTTTCTTAACGCTGTCATATTTCAGTTGTGTCACTGCTCTGGCCACATTCTGGCCAGCCGCGGGTGGGGGACGGGCTCGGAAGTGGGGTGGGCGGGGGCAGCAGTCTCGGTGGTCTGGAGACCTGGGGGCTGGGAGACCGTGGGGGAAGGCACTGCCCTGAGCTGCTGCCTGGCCTTCACCCCGCCCAGGCCTCAGCGGTCCTCAGGAGGGCGATGGACTAGATCGGTGACCCTCGAAGCGTGGTCCCCAGTCCAGCAGCGTCATCATAACCCGGGAACCTGCTGGAGACCCTCAGGCCCTAGACCGCGGGGCCAGACCTTCCTCGGGTGGGGCCTAGTTGTCAGTTGTCCGGGTGACCCTGATACATGCTGAAGTGTGAGAACCTCGGGACCAGCTCGGCGCTTCCTGAATCGCTCTGTGTGAGCAGCGCTCGGGGAGCCGAGTTAGAAGGAGGCTCTCCAGACCCAGCTCCGAAGTTCTGACGCGGAACAGCCTGGAGGCCCGGGAGTCTGCACGGGACTCAGAACCCGCCTGCAGGTGGGGGTTCAGTGCAACAAGCCTGAGCGGGGGTGGGGGTGGGGGGCAGTCCCCGGATTCTCTGAGCTGTCTGAACAGGGAGTGGCACGGGAGGCGGGGCCTGGGAGGCAGGTGCCCGGCCCTCCCGATTGGCCGGGAGAGGGAAAAGGTCTCCACCGCACTGTGCACTGTGGGACGGGACTCTGGGAGGCAGAGGCTCTGATCTGAAATGGGGACAGTCTCACCCCAAACAGCCCAGAGCTGGCGGGGGTAGGGGGAGGACATAGCACTTCCGCCCCTTTAAGCACCCTTGTAATTTGCATTAAAAATAGAAAGAAGCTCGTGAATAATTTGTGAGTCATGAGCAAGCCCCTTCAAACTGCAGCCATGGATAAAACCTCCCGCTTTGCCTCCTTGGAGGACACCGATCTTGGATGTGTCACTGATGGCCGTCTGCCCTGAGTCCTGGGCTCCCGACTCCTTTGTGCACGCCTCTGGCCCTGCCGGGCCCACTGGCCTGCACATGAACGCACCTCCCAGCCTCAGCTCCACAGGGAGGCCTCAGGCCCCTCCATTACAAGAAGCATCATTACCCGGCGTGGGACCCTGTGCCCGGGCCCACTGCAAGGGTGGGACCTAAACTACCCCTTGCTTGCAGAGGGAGGTATCTATTTAGAGCAGGTGCAAGCGTGCCTCCCATCTCACTGCTTCCTCAGAAGCCAGGGGTGGAAAGCAGACTTTAAGGGGCTGTAAAAAATAACCCCCCAAAGCGGCACTGAGCCACGTCCCCGAGGCTCTGGACAAGCGTGGGGCGCCAGAGGAGCTGGGCTTCGCGCTTACCCGGAAGTCCGGGCCCAGCACCTGCGGGAGACCGCGGAGCTGCTGGGGCAGGTTGTTGTCTACACGGGCACAGGGAAAAGTGAGTGTGGGGGAGGGGAGGGGAAAGTGAGTGTGGGGGAGGGGAGGGAAAAGTGAGTGTGGGGGAGGGGAGGGAGGGTAACTTTGTAGCCTTTGAAATTAAAAAGAGAAGGAAGGAAAGAGAGAGAGAGGGAAGGGAGGAAGGAATTTTTTCTTGTAAGAAATTTCTTGTAAGGAATTTCTTACAAGAAAAAAATTCCACGGACAAGGAGGATGGGAGAGAAAGGGCCCAAGGCGCTGGATGCGTATTGACCGAGAAGTGAGCCCAGCTCCCAGAGCGCGGCCTGGGCAGGCCTGGGATGCACCTGGGGCGGCGGGGAGCGGGTCCGTGGGGCTGGCCCTGGACTCTGAGTGACTGCGGGAGGTGGGGTAGTTCTGGGTGGGCCGTGTGGCGACCCTACAAAGGTCTTTTGAGTAGGTCTTGGGTCATGTCAAAAAATTTGTAAAGGTAGATGTTAGAACAGAGAGGGAGGGGAAGAGGGGGAGAGAGAGGGACTATGAATTAGTGGCCCTCAGCTCTTTAAAAGCTGCCGGCCCCATGGAAGGGCCACATCTCTTGTGAAAATAGCCAAGAGAGACTTGAATGCAAGGCCCAGGAGAGAGGAAGCTGTTCCTCAGGAGGCGCAGGCCCGCCCAGGGAGGCGCCGGCTCCCGCGGCAGACGGCGGCGAGGGCGAGGCAGGGCAGCAGGAGGAGGCTCTGGGGGGCTACGGCCGGGGAAGGGTGGTCACAGCTCCTGCCGGGGAGCACAGAGTTTCAGAACCACGTGCACGCCGAGCTCTCCCACCCAACTCCCTTCCACTCCTCAGCGCTTCGAAGTGCACCTCCGTGGGGGAGTGGGCTGCACCCAGAGACCCTAACTGCCTTCGGGAGCCCCGACTCCCCGGAATGCTTTAGTTCGATCCCGGGAGGCGGGTGTGAAGCCGAGGGAGAACGTGTACAAAGGCACAGCAGAGACGTCAAATGGTGCCCCGTGGGAGTGATGGTGTGTGCATGGGCGGGGGGGCGGAAGGGCAAAGTTTACCCTCTGCGTTTCCAGAATGTTCGCCTTCCCCCATGCACAGGCTAAGTCAGAGCTGAGGACAGTGCACCACCGGGCAGATGAGTGAGGACCCCCTCCTGGCCGGGCAGGAGTCCTGTCTCTGTCCCCAGTGTCCCAGAGGGACTGGTGCCTGAGGCTTTCCCCAGGCTTTTCAGAGAACCAGGCACTGCAGCTTTAAGGATGGAATTAAACTGAAAAGATACTTCGTTATTGTCGAATACATACTGTATTTAACTTTTTTCATCCCAGAGAAGTGAAGTGCAACATCTGTTTGAATTTACGCAACATCCGAAGGCTGTCAATTCAGAGCTCCCGGACGGACGGACGGACGGACGTTCAGACAGAGGGAAGGCACTGGTTAGGCGCTCTCGGTCAGCATGTCGTTCCCTTCAAGGCGCCACCAGACGGGGGCGCTGTTCCCGGCTCCTCGTCTCCGAAGCCACCCACGCATGTGCATGCTTCTAACCTGCTTTCCGTTCCCAGGACACCCACGAGCGGCAGGATTCCAAGTGGGACGCAGGAAAGGAGCAGACACGTTGTGGGGAGGTCGCAGGGAGGACACGCAGGAGCGCATTCCCTGACTCCTGCGGCGGGCAGACAGGGCGCGGGTGGCGAGTGGAAGGGGCGGGGTGGACCAGGTGGCTGGCCGACAGTGACAACGAGGCCACCGTGTTCCCCAGTGACGTTTAAGTTACTTTGGCTGGTTGTTTTTTTTTTTTCTTCTTTTTCCGTTTTGAAGATAGGGCCACTCTAAGAGAGGTGTCTCAAAGTGATGGAAAAGGTACGTCGGCAGGTGTGCTTGCCTGAGCTCGTGCATCAGGGGGTGGGGACATAGCTCTGACTTGGGAGCTCTAAAAAACATGCTCCACCCCCCGATAAAAAAGAATGGCCCCCTGGCCCACGGCTGTGCCCGAAATCCCCACCATCAGAGCCACTTCTGCGGGTTAAGGCGTCATCTGCGGACCCTACTGAGACATAAATGTGGCCGCGAGGGGAACACTCAGGTCTTGCCACCCACGGACCAAACTGGCACCAATCAGAGAGGAGGACCTGAGAGATGGGGCACGCAGGGACCTTGGGACTGTGGGGTATGCACGTGGGCGGGGGGAGGCGGGGCAGCTGGCGGTGTGTGTGTGGAATAGCACTTGCTGGCCCCGAGAGGTACTCCGTGGGGGGTCCAGGTAGCAAAACAGCCCATGCACACTCGCAGGCTCCCCAGGCTGTGTGCGTGGCGGTGTGTGCCGGTCGAAGCGTTCCGTGTGTGCATCTGATGCGGAACACACTCGGGCCCGTGGAGAACGCAGCACAGCTCTGGATGCTGCTGGTTTGTCTACGGCCTCTGTGCGTGCACGCACATTCACACACCCACATGCACTCACACTCAGAGGGGAGACACGCACGCCCTGTTCCCCACCCAGGAGGGGAGGGAGGGAGGGGTAGGGTTTGGGAACCATGGCCGGGCCACTCCAGGTGACTGAAGTCCAGGCTGACCGGCTCCTCATCCCTGGGCAGCCATACTCAGCAGGCTGGGGACGGACTTGAGCCCTGGATGGGCCCAGTCTCTGCACTGAGAGAGGGACAGCAGGTACCACCCCTTCTTCAGCATGGTTTCCCGTGAGCCAGCCACCAGCCTGGCCAGCCCCCCACCCCGGAGCGCTTCACGGCACGTGGTGGGTGGAACGGACCGGCCATTGGATGGGAGCGTGGCGGGGAGACAGGTAGGACGGCCCTTGCTGTAATGGGCTGTCTGGGGCTGTGTGCCGGGGCCGCCTGCCTCCATCTTCTCCTTCCTCCAGTCTCTGCCACTTGGGTCTGCGGGCTGGGGGTGCCGTGTCCTACTAGGTGACGGGTACCCGGACATGGGAGCACATAAATAAAATGGGCATTAAGACCGTGACCAAAGGGTGTCATCCTTCAAAGCAGGTATTGGGGGAGTGCCCATTGCTTCACGAGGGAGGAAAAGGCAGGGTTGCGTTGGCTGCGGAAGTTCCGAATCTGGGTTTCCAGCTGCCCGCCCCTCACGGCAAATGCCCAGCTCCTTTTCTGCCCTCAGGCCTTTGCCTCTGGTTGGTCCTGGGAGTGGCTCTAGGGCAGGTGTTTTATGGCGGCTTCAGGTGACGGTTGGTGAGTCTGTAGTCCCTGATGCACGTGTGTGCATGCACGTGAGCATTCAGGTGTGCGCTGTGTACATGTGTGCATGTGAGTGTGTGTGCACGTGGGTGCAGCATGCATGGTGTGTGTGCATGTGAGCATGCCTATGTGTGTCCATGGGTGTGTGGGTCATGTCTGTGTGTGTGCATGTGCACGTGTGAGTGTGTGCACACGGGTGCAGCATGCATCTTATATGTGCACATGAGCATGCCTATATGTGCCTGCATGTGTGTGAGTGTGCATGTCATGTCTGTGTGTGTGCGCGTGTGTGCATGTGAATGTGCACCCTGCCCACTCCGGGGTGGGGGTCCAGCCTCAGCCCCTCGTCATCCCAGACGCACACGCAGGGTCTCTCCTTCTGTCCTGCTTAATTAGAAGTCATGCCTTTCCGTAGTTTCTGGTGTGTGAGGGCGTGAAGTGGGAAATAATTTAATTGGCTGTCTTGCTTTCAAAGCCCAGTTTAATGAAATCGTTCGTAGCCTGAAGTGCATGTATTATTTTTCCGTTATTTTTCCAATTAACATTTCACAGCTCACGCCTGAGTGGCGTATTCTAACTGGTTTGAAGGGTGGGAGTATCAGGCCGCTGGGGAGATGACACCCCCCACTCCCTGACCTACCCCCAGCCCCTGGGCCCGTGTTTGCATGGGTGTGGGTGTGGGCGTGTCTTCCCGGCGCCTTTCCTGCGATGAGCTCCGAGCTGCACGGCCCACTGCCCTGCGACCTCCCCCATCGTCCCAGAGTCCGGGGCCCGAGAGGCACTGCACAGACAGGGGACTCGGGGAGAACTTGCCGGGGCCCAGGCCGCCCTGTGCTGTGCTCCCAAAGCTCCCCGTGGGCACGTGGCCCTGCGAGCAGACACACCGCTCAGCCTGACACACAGTAGGCGCACAGACACCTGTTGACGGGCGGAGCACGTGGAGGAAAGTCACGGGGCCCCTCCTCTGTCTCTCGGGGAGGAAACAGCAGGGCTGGGGCTGGGCGAGATGAGCCTGGGTTCATGGCAGACTCCGGGGGCCATGCAGCAAGTTCACGTCGCTGTCTGCACGAACCTGAGTGGGTGCCTCCCTAAACCGTGCTCCCGGGGCCTGGCCTGGGGCAAAGCATCCCACCCTCCTCCCTGTGTCCTTGCTGACAGGCGGGGCCTCAGCGACCCTTCCCCGCACTGTCCCAACCTTCCCATGCCTGGGGGTCCACTGCCCTCATGGCTGTGACTCTGAGGTCTCCTCCCCTGCTCTCGGGTGTCCCTGACCCAGCACACTGGGCTGTTTCAGCGACCCCACCGCATCGTCTGGGTTCGCAGGGAGCGCGGGAGCAGAGGCTGCGGGGAGGCCCGTGTGTGGGGCTGTGCGGCCTGCCACCCGGAGGCCTGGCTCAGGCGCCTTCTGCTGAGACGAGCTGGTAGGTTGTCTTCGGGGCCCCTGCCCACTTGGACAAAATACCTGTCCCCTCAGAGAGCCTGTGGTGGAGGCCCACCCGGGGAGAGGCTCACTGTGGGGTGTGGGCACTGGGAGGGGCCGGGGGAGCAGCCCCAAGGCAGACAGGCTGTGTGGTGAGTCCTGATGGTTCGCGTTGGGCAGAGCGGGCAGGGAGAGGGGAGGTAACCGAGATGGCTCCAGGGTGGTGGGACAGCCCGGGGGTGGGGGCCTGGCGCAGGAAGAGGCATTTCCCCCTCCTTTAACGTGCTCCCGCGTGACCAAATCTGTGCTGCTGCCTCGGAACGTGGTGTCCCCACCGAGATCCGGGGCATCAGGGCCTCTGCAGGGACAGACATGCCATGGAGCGCCAAAAGCTGAGCAGGCATAGACAGGTCTGTATCTCTGTATCCATCCATCCATCCATCCATCTGAAGCGAGACAGACCGCACAACCCTGGGCCCCAGCTCAGGGAAATAAGGCCTCAAAACACTGATTGAAAACACCTGTGGGGGTTGAGGCGCCGGGGGAGACTCCCAGCCTCACAGGAGAGTCTGTTGGAGAGACCTATGGGGTCCTAGAACGTACACAAACCACCCACCCGGGAATCAGCACCAGAAGGGCCCAGTCTGCTCAGGGGAAGCGGTGGAAGGGGCTGAAATCCGGCAGAGAGTGGAGCAAGCGCCGTTGTTACCTCTCGGACCCCGCCCCCACATATAGCGCCACAACCCAGTGACTGGGTTGCCCTGCCCTGGGGAACATCTAAGGCTCCACCCCTCACTGCATAACAGGTTTGTTGAGACAAAAAAGTGGCCCAAATGAAAGAACAGATCAAAGCTCCAGAAGAAATACAATTAAGCGACAAAGAGATAGTCAACCTATCAGATGCACAGTTCAAAGCACTGGTGATCAGGATGCTCACAGAATTGGTTGAATTTGGTCACAAATTAGATGAAAAAATGAAGGCTACCCTAAGTGAAATAAAGGAAAATGTACAGGGAA
>CM052551.1:43618393-43649555 GCA_028533065.1 Trachops cirrhosus | reverse complement strand
ATGTAGAAGCTAAAGAATTTATGACACATGGACATGAACTAAAGGGGGGATGTGGGTGGGAGGGGGTGTGCAGGGTGGAGGGGAGTGAAGGGGGCAATGGGACAACTGTAATAGCATAATCAATAAAATATATTTAAAAAGAGAGAGAGAGAGGAAGAAACCTCTGGGCCAGAGGCTCCGGAATGCAGTGATTCGCTCAAGGCCTAGTGCCCAGCTGGGCCCAGGTAACCTGCAGGTGTGCCAGGGGCCGGGGCACTGGCCTCTGACCTCGGGGAGCCCTGACGGGCCTCCCTTCCGCCGTGGGTTGGGGGAGAAATCACTGGCGGGCGCCGAGCCTGGGGTTGCCGAGGCTGGACTCCTCAGAGAGCTGCTTCTGCCTGTCAGATCACGTCCAGGGGCCAGGGAGGGCAGAGCCCCCAGAAACCGCCCGACAGCCAGCCCTGCCCAAGGGACAGCTGTGGCTGGGACAGCCGAGAAGGGTACTTGCGTCTCACCAGGGGGAGAATGTTCCGTGAGAGTGGAGGAACGGCGTGGAGAGAGAACACGGAGGCCCGAGTCCTCGGAGCCCCCCGAGGATTAGTGTGACCTTGGACAGGCCACTGGACCTGCGTCCTCACTCTCCTCCCCTGAGAAGCAGGGAGAAGCGGTGGGTCTTACAGGACCGCTGAGAACCACGTGACGAAAAGGGCTGTCTGCGCCGGGCGACTAGATCGGCGGGAGTTGCTGTTATTACTAAGAAGGACAGAAAGATGAGGCCAACTCGAAGACTCCCGTCTTGAACAGGGAGGTTTGCTCTGTTCATAAGCTACGCAGAGTCGCAACCTTTTGTAAACCGCAAGGCACCAGGCACGTCGAAGGGATTGTCAGGAGGCCTGAGGTTCGCACAGGGATCCGGCACGAGATGGGTGGGCGCCTGCGTCCCGTGTCCTCGGAGCTGGCGACTCCCCCGAGGCGGGGCCCGCTTGGCAGGTGATTCAGCGGGGAAGCTGGAACCAGATGTGCTCCAGATCCCCCAGACAGGAGCGGCAGCGAGACCCAGGGGCGAAAATATCTGTGCGCACGGAGCTTGCCCGCCCAGCTCCCTTTCTATCTAAGGATTGTTCAGGCTTAATTATAGAGCTCGGGCGCTCGTGGCGTCTTCGATTAATTTTCCTTTCAGCCCAAGGAGGGGTGCCTGCGGCGGGCCTGCGCCCGCCCGTCGGCATCTTTCTCTGCAGCTCAGCGGGCAGCTGGCCCCGGCAGCGCTGGCTTGCGCCCTGGGCTCTGACAAGGGCGCTCCATGTGCGGGCCGGGTTCCGGAGGGCGTTGTGGGCGCTGTGGGCGCTGCCTCGGCCCCGTGGGCCACCCCTGCCGTGAAGCCAGAGGGCAGGGGCCCGGCCTGGCTCCGCAGGGACCTCAGCTTCGGCGGTGGCGGCAGCACGGCCGCCTCCTCCCGTGCTCACGGCGCTCCCGGGACTCTGAGGCCCGCAGAGCAGACCTGCTCGCCCCCTAATCACCAGCCGAGAGCTGCCAGTGGCAGGCCGCTCACCCACACTGCCCCCAGCAGATGTGCTCCCCGCCCCCCTGCCCCCGCCCGGGGCTACGGGGCTCTGTGCCTCGGAAAGCAGTGTTCCCTCGCTCACGTTAACATGTCCGCGCGGTCGACTGGCAGGGCCTGCGTGGCTGTGTGGGAGCAAACGGCTGTTTTCTCCTTCACGTCCCCTCTTTTGTGCCCTCCTGGCTGTGGCCCTGGTGGGGGAGGGCAGCCCAGGACCTGGAAGGACAGGGATTTGGAGCCAAACGGCCCAGCTGGAGACCCAGCCCCTGACATTTTCTGTGTCCATGAACAAGTCACTCAACCTCTCCATTGCTCCACGTGGTGCTGGTGACACAGGGGTGCCAGTGATAATGTCACTGTCCTCCGAGACTGTCCGGGGGTGAGACAGCGCATATGGCAGCCTTCAGTGAAACAGGACTCACAGTGCTTTTATTGTCGTGCCCGGGACCGCTACTGAGAACATGGTTGTGACCTGCGAGACCCCATTCCCGGCAGCGGTGCGGGGGCGTCGTACAGAGGCCGGCGGCTGGGACTGGAGAGGGGACCTGCCGCCGGCCTCCTCGGGTCAGATCTGGTGCCCAGGGGGTAAAGTGCACGCTGCACAGGGGTCGGACTGGGGAGAGCCCAGTCTCAACACAGCGGTCACAGGTCAAAGGGAATTTGGAACTGTCTCTTTTGGCATAATTGTAACAAGGCCTCCCCCCGTTCTTTAAAGGATGGACTCGGGTGTCGCTGGTGCTAGGAGGGTGAGTGGTTCAGGCATGGTGACGATGTTGTGGCTGGACACCAGGAGGGGACTGTGGGCTCTGCTGAGTGTGCCGTGCCGTGCCGTGAGGTTTGGGAGACACAGGCTCTCCTCTGGGCTCTGGGCGCGGTAGGTATGTGGCCCTCAGGAGGCAAGCTGGTGGCCTCTCACGGGACCTCCGTTTCCTTGGGACTGTGGGATGAAAGATCTCACAGGGGACTATGTTTAAGAATCCGTGACATGATGAAATGCTTTCCACCAGACTCTGTGTGTGTGTCTGCGAGCAGAAGCCAACTGCAATCCTAAGACCATCCCACTAAAGCCCAATCAAGGCACCAAACGAGACCCTTTACACTGTTGCATCAGACCTGGAAGCCCCCAGGGACAAAGGCCGGACGGGAGGAGGGAGGGGACCTGGGGTGAACTCTCCCTTGCTGGAGAGCCGCCACCTGGTGATATCCTGATGAAGCGCGGGCAATGACCTGAGGACCACAGAGGGAAAGGGGTGTGTTTTCTTGTAAAACAACGGTAACTTTAAACTAACTGGCCGCCGGGCACTGCCCCGTCCTGCCGGGTGGCTTCAGGCTGAGAGGCCCAAGGGCCGAGCTGGCAACAGCAGCACTGGCGATAATCACAATGCCGTTCACTCGGGGGCTTTATCTTTGACGAGCACATTCCGTCCTTACATAATTTTCCAGAAGAGTGGCCTGGGGGTCGTTTCTTTCAAAATTCTGAAGAGTGTGAATTTTCAGCAGGAACATGTCTAAGCATGTGGCACCTTGCTTTACACACACAGATGTGCCCTTGAAAAAGTTATACATAAATATAATTGTGCAATTCACATCTTCCTTTAATGGGCAAGGAGGGGATTTGAAAACAGAAGTCTTGTATAAGGACTTTATCATGTAAGTAATCCTTTCTTATTAATCTTTTTTTACAACTTTGGGTGTTTCAATATCAGATTTTCTTCAAGGGAAGCCACAAGGATAAGGTTCCATCGGTATCTACTCCCCAGGACCCCGTAAGGGGGACATTCAGTTCAGTCGGAGGGAGACACCGCTGTCTCTGATGCTCAGAGTGGACTACAAGCCACTGTGTACTTCAGCCACGGAGCTCTTTGGGGCTCCCGCTCCTGCAAACCAACCCAAACCCCCCAAAACCCACAGAAGCCCGAGAAGGGACAGAGGAATCCAAACGTAACGGCTGAGTTATTTCTAAATGAAGCGTCTCTGGTCTGTGAGTCACTGGTGTGTCATTAGCGTGCCGCTATAAATAGCTCAGCGTGCCATCAATGACTAATCTATGGGGCGAGAGGCTCGCCCTGTGTAACTTGGAGTGGATCTGTTAACCCTCTCGCGGAAATAAGCACCGCCCCTGGGACTAGAACCTGAAAGAGACCCATCCGCAGTGCACTCTTCATAAATAACAGGAAGGGCCTCTTGCTTTTCCTGCTCCATCCTCGAGCCCTGGTAGGAGACGCACCTCTGGAGCCAGCCGAAGGACTATAATACTTGCTGGGAGCCTCAGCTTGCTCACCTCTGAAATGAGCCTGGCACGTCCATCCCTGAAATCCACAGCGACACTGTGAGCATTTTAGAATTACTCTGCATGGGGCCGGGGAGTTGAAAAGGCACCGTGTTCACATAGCACAGTTTGCAGGATTGAGGATAAAGGGAAAGCTCTTTCTGGGAGGGTGATATTAGCGAGAAGAGCCGGAAAAGTCCTTATTGTACAAACCAGAAACTGTTTTTAGAAAGTGTGCTATAGGCCTGACCAAAGGAAATTAGCGTTTCTCATTTTCACCAGCTGGCCATCAGGCACCCAGCCGCTTACCGCGAGGAACTCCGATTTTCATTCAAGAACTCGGAAGTTAAGGCACGTGAAGCCGGCCCCACAAAGGCTCGGGCAGCGGAAGCTGAGCCGCCGTGAGGCCAAGCAGAAGCGAGCACGGACAGGCACACGGTATATGCCCTGAGTACTGCCACGCGACGCGCACACGGCAAGGACCCGGGCGGATCTGCTGGTCGTCACGCTACACGGACCTGGCATGCACGCTGGCACATGTGCGTTCTACGTGTCCAAACCCCTCAGAGACTAAAACAGCCAACGAACAAAAAGTGAAAATGCTATTCTTATTTGCTGAAGCCCTACATGGATTCATGGCTTGTACACGTTACCTTTGCGTAAGTTTAGGACTGGTGATGAGAACAGAATAGGCAGCTGTAAACAGAATCACAATTTGGGTTCCACTAAAAACACGGTGAAGGCCCCGCACAGCCCCGCGACGGCAGGGCGCAGGGGCCCTCTATCCACGCGCTGTGATTAAAGACGCTCCGAGTCTTCGCTTTTCGGAAAGAGGTAGGTAGATGGAACCGTGGAGTCACCACCGGTTAGCTCGCGTCAGCACCGCGGACAGCTCCCCGGGCTCCGCGCCGCGCACAGCGCGCGGCGACGTGCCTGCAGTTGGTTTTCCGGGAGATCCTTTCCTTCCAGTGAGTGTACTGATGATCTGATAATCAACTAATAAATGCACAATAAGTAATGGGTAGTAACAACTTAGCCTCCCTCTCCCCACCGCCCGTTCTCCGCACCACCGGAGGCGGGCCGCCCGCTCTGCCCCGCAGCCTCCTGCGGGGCAGAGGCTCCGTCTTCCCCACGCCTGGCGTGGACGTTTCCACTCCCGCGTCCGGTGGGCGGGGCGGCAGCCCTTGCCACAGGCACTGTTTGATTTCGTTTCCACCCCCTGCCTCTCACAGGAGAGAAATGGTCAATAGTTCTAATAAAAGAATCATCCTGGTCAGCTCCCAAATATGGCGACTTGCAGGGTGCTCCCCGCGAGTCCGCCAAATCAGGGATTTCTTTATTCCTAAGAGGGAGGGGCATTTCCTAAGGATCATGGTTCCACCACCCAAGGGGCAGCCCTGCTCTTTGCGAGCAGCCGCAAAGGCTGGCAAACCAAGAGGTCTGCTTTGGCTCAGAAAACTCAGTCTGGCTCCCGTCGTCCCGGGCAACCTTGCCGCGCATCTCCGCGGCGTGCGCCCCGCACACAGTCCGGCCAGGCGGCTTCTACTTGGGGGGGATCACAACCAGAGGTGGCCCCCGCTTGGGCCTCCACATGAGGACCTGGGCATCGTTGGCATTGGGTTTCACGAGTGCATTGGGGGGGATGGGCTCCATCCGGCTCAGGATCCGGGGCTGCTCCTGCTGAGTCCTGCCCACCAGCCGGGCCCGCTGCCCCAAGAGCTGAAGAGGGTCCACCTCGATGTCCACCCTCATCCTCCACTTAATGGTCTGCAGGATGATCTTCTCCTTCGTGGTCGTGTTCATGGCCACCAGCCAGGTGGTGAAACTTTGGTCCCTCTTGATCCTGGTGAGCAGCGGCACGTTGCTGTCACTCACGGGCACTGCCCAGGTCACGCTCGGGTAGAAGTTGTCATTCATGCTGACGGAGAACCTGGAGATCTTGTTGGTGGGTCCCACCAGGGTCACGGTTTCTGTGGTGTTCCCGTACCAAGGGTAGCTCACCCCGTCCGAGTCGCTGATGGCTTTTACTCTCCCTTCCCTCAAGTCCGGCAGTTCCCAGCTCGACCTGGCAAAGCGGGAGAGAAGCACAAGAAGAGAACACGCTGAATGAATCCTTCGAGAGCTGGGCAGCTGCCTGCCCCTTCCTAACACGGACAACTTGGGCAGAACGGGCGGTGCGGAGGGGAATTCAGGTCAAAAAGTCCCGTGCCGCGCTGTTTCAGGATTAAAGAGGAACAAAGCAAAACAAAAATAAATAAGGAAGCAATACCAAAACGAGTTCAATAAAACCACAGCTGGTCCAGCAGAAGCAGAAAACTCAGAGGGGCCTTTGTGAGACCCACAGGAGGCATGGACACCCTGGGGTGGGGAGTCACCGTCCGGCGTTTACACGCACCCGCTGCGGCACCCACTCTCCGGGGAAGTCCGAGTGCCCGTGAGGCTGGGTTGCTGGGAAAGGGCCGCCAAAGGTCGATGCGTGGAAGAAGCCACCAGGTCATAAGAGGGCAGATGGAGGCCAAGTTCAAGGTTATACTAATTCCTAGGAAATCACACAGTAGAATTTCTGCTCAGCAAAGAAGGTGGTTTAAACCACAGTCACTGGCCAACCCAACACTCAGAAAATACAGGCATGGAAACTAACACAAGGAGAATGGTCACCTTATGCGACCACCTCGACCGGGACCACCCCGACCGGGAACCTGTGTTGCGGGCTGGCGGGCACAGCCCCTCCCACCGGGCCTCCCACCGCCTTCAAGTCCTGCCAGGGAGTCTAATCGCTTAGTTCAGCCAACTGGCCACCTGGGCATTTCGCTACTCCTCTCGGCTGCCCCTGACCTTGTACAGAAGGAGGGAGCAGGACATGTGCCCAACTCTTAGCACACGTCTCTCTCCCCTGCCGTGGACTCATCACCACCACTCCCACCGTCGGCACCATCACCACCACTCCCATCGTCACCACCATCACCACCACTCCCACCGTCACCACCATCACCACCACTCCCATCATCACCACCATCACCATCAGCATCACCATCACCACTTGCTCTATTCAAACCACTGTGTTAAGGACTTCATGTTTTCTCAGGTAATACTCAAAATATACTACAAGATAACCGGGGGTTATCTTGCAATATACTGTGGATGGAGGCCCTTCCCATCACGGACGGGCTAAACCAAACTCGCCGTGGACACTGTGAAGCTGGCCCTCCCCCCCGTTTCTGCTGCAGGGGTGACCCAGCCCTCACCGGCTTCCGGGCTGGAAGTGAGGGTCATCGTTGGCTCTTCCAGCGCCCTCCCCTGGATGCTGCCCCATCTACCACTTCACCCCATCTGGTTGATCTTGCCCCGATGCATCGCATCCAACACTGGCCCCCCCACCCCCACGCCGCCATGCTGTTTCTCCCCCTCCCCTCTGCCCACGCCCTGCCCCGGGCCGCACTGCCCTTTCCCCTCCTCAGAGGAAAGCTCCGCTCATCCTCTGAGAACTGTTGCTTGCCTCCGCCTCCAGGAAGCCCTCTCTTCGTGCGCCCGTGGGTGTGTCCAGGTCTCCACAGGCCCCAGACGAGGACGACAGCCTGTTTCTGTGCCTGTCTTCCCCATTACACTGCCGTTGCCTTCTGGCCTGGGATTGTGCCTTATCTTTGAATCATCGGCGTCTCGTGCATTGCTGTCACATGGCAGATATTCATAAATCTCCATCAAAGGAGTGAGTTAGTATTTGATTTGAATCATTTTCATGCCTACACACCCCTGGCTTGGTAGAGCTTGTGTGTCTGTCTCAAAGTGCTTTACCAGTTTCCCACTCACCTCAAACACTAACATCTACATTCATTTAGGATCTATTATTGGAGTAGCATCCTAGCACTGAAAGTTATGTATGCTTAGGGGGAGGCGGCCACGCCACGCGTGAAAGTGAGTGACTTGGTTACAAGGGGCCTGGGTAAGAATTAAAGGAGGCTGTGAAGGGGAAGTGCTTAGTACGGAGGGTGGCACAGAGCGAGTGACAGACATGAAGTGAAGAACGGGGATGCGGGGGGCAGGGGGAGAAGGAAGCTGAAAGCCTGGAGCCTTCCCCCCGAGGGCCCCCGCCCCCACAGGCCCCCGGCAATGTCCGCACGAGGAAGTGCAGCTCCTCCCGTGTGCAGGGGGACGAGGGACAGCTGGGGACCGCCTTCCGTCTCCCAGCTTTCACGAGAGCCAGCTGGTGAGGTGTGTGCAGGTGCTGGGGAAACCGCGATGCGCCGGGCTTGTGCTGGTGTCATCTCACCCTCCTCCTCCCACAGCCCCTCCCCCCGCCCCCGCCTCGCTGTGACCCACCCAGGGTCTGAGTTCTGGACAGTCGGCATTGACCCCGCGCCCAAGGCTAATGGACTCGCCGATGGAGCTAATAAGAAAACATTGATTCCTGCAACCTTGCAGCTTCCTGCTTCGAGTTTTTCAAAGAGGCAAGTCTCAGACAAGCTCATGCGAAGCATTTCATTCAAGTAAGTGGTCCCTGGGCGAGGTCCAGCGCCACCTGGACCGGCCATGCCCTCCCGGGCACAGCCACCTCTCTGAAGAGCCCCACCAGGCTCCCCGGAAGCCCTGTGGTCATCGAGGGGACGGGGTGGCTGCAGGTGTGTGGGGGCTGATGGAGCATGGGATGGGAGTCGTGGGGACCACACAGGGAGGGGGCCCACGGAGCTCCCAGGGGACGTGTGGCGATTCACGGTGCTGCTGCCCCTGGGCCCCGGTGACAGGAGCCCCTGCCCGGCCCTACGCCCCAAAGGGCCTGGGACAACCACCCGGTGTCCCCTGGCTGTGCCCGCAAGGGGCCTGGGGGCTAAGAGGAGTGCTGCCCCTCCTTCTAGAGCATACTCTGGGTATCTGGGGATCTCTGTGTTTTCGCCTAAATGCCCTCAAACTTGCCTCCAGGGCCCGCGCAGGGCCTTTCCTGGCCTGTCTTCCTCAGGGCGGTCCCCTCCACCTGGGCACGCACTTGGCCACGGTGGGGGGGCACGGCAGCTATGTAAGTGCACTGGGAAGGCAGGGACGAGGGGGTCCCCTTCTCGCTTCATCTCCATGGCTCGCCCTGACCAAGTCCCCCTCGGCATCTGGAAAGTTCAGTCAGAGGAGCTCCAGGGCTGAGAAGGGCCAGGAGCCCACGTGCCACATGGCCTCCTGTTCCGTGTCATCCTGCCGTGGCGAACGCAGCACCCCACACCTTTCCGCCCCCCCAAACCTCTCCAGGAAGGAGCTGAAAGTAAGAGCCTGGGGTGGGAGGTCAAGAGAGGGGAGCGGATGGGAGAGAAGCCCCCCTCCAGGGGCGGGTGGGGGCAGGGCTCAGGGCTGGCGGGAGAGGGCTGTGCTGGGAGGTGGGGGGCAGGAGGGTCATGACGCCAGGGGCCCTTGTCACCTGGCGGGCCTGGAAGCCACGGCTCTGGGCAGCCCATCAGCCCACGCAGAGGCCAGCCCCAGCCCCAGCGCTGGCTGGGGGCCGGGTTCTCAGAGGGTTCGCACCATGATTGCAGAGTGAGTTTTAAAATTAGGTTTTCCTCATCCTGCTGTGTTTATGTCAGACTCTGGGAGCCTGTGGCTGCCGGCCCCCCGCCGCCTCTCTGCCCCCCTCCTCTCCGACCACGTCCTCCTCTTCCTGGCGTGCGGCCGGGCGCTGCTTCCCACAGTGAAGAGGACGGTTTCCAGGGTTTTTAAAGGGCCCGTCCATTCTCTTTGGACAGGGTCTCTCTATGTTGGGGACACTTTCTCAGTACAGATTCACCCTTCATGGTTCAAGCTCAGGTCCCCTCGAACCCCCGTCCAAATGGGTTGTCACAGGCCGCTGCTGGCTTGCTCCTACGGGTGGCCCCAAGGTCTCTGGTGGGTGACATCTGAGGGTGATCTACCCCAGCTCCATTTCTGAGCCTCTTGGAGCCAAGCGCCTCCCCCCAAAGGGAGCTGCTGGCCAGGGAGCCTCAGACACGGCCCTCACACTGGCCTGCGGGCCACGGCGCAGACCAGGCCGTGTCCCTAGGGGCCGGGCAGCAGGGCCCTGTGCCCGGCACAGCCTGCTCACGGCCTCTCCCAGGTCCGGACGCCAGCACGTGTCTCTCCTCTACGTGTACGGACACTGCCGGCCCCCGGGGACCGCCGGCCCCCAGTCACCTGTCCTCTCTCCAGGCCGCCTCCATGGTCTGGCCAGGCCCCGCAAGCTGCACACGGGGTCTGCGAGAACGTCAGCCGGATCACGAGTGGCCTCTCCAGAACCCGTATGTGCGGCCTCTGCGCACATACACCACCACGGCGCTCCCCGTGTGTCCCCATGGCCCTGACCTTCCTGCCCTGGAACAAGACAAGCCCCTCCCCACCTCCGGTGCGTCACTGCAGGGGGACATCGGGGATCCATGGTTCTGCCTGTCCCTGTCTGGCAAGGCACGCCCACGGGCTCCCTGAGCCACACAGAACCTGCAGGCTTCGCTCTCGTTCATCACAACACGGCTGCTTCTCTGGGGCCAAACCTGATGGTGGCGATGGATGTGCGCACGGACACCCCAGGCCCCTTCGCCAGCCGACAAGCACTCTCTCTTCCCTTCTAGGGGCTCCCGGTTCCCACCCAAGGACGCGGGGGAGGGAGGCCGGAGGGTGAGGAAGGGCCGGGCCCACAGTGCTTGGCGGAGGGCAGGCTGAGGCTGGCCAGGCGTGCGTGCTCTGGCGCCGCAGCTGGGCGCCGTCGGAGCTCCGTGCCTGCGTGGGCTTCCCGCTGCGTGACTGCGTGCTGCTCTCACGCTGAGGTCACAGTGCAGCTGCTAACCCAGGGCCGCTTGGTGCGTGTCCTGGGGGCAGGGTGCCCGCCTGCAGGGGTGAAGGTGCATGTGCGGGGGGCACAGGGGAATTCCCATGGGGGTGACCCGACCGGACAAGCAGCTGGGCAGAGACTCCGACACATCTGGTCCGGGTGGGCGCCCCCTGGCTGCGGCACGGGTGCGACTTCACACACCTGCTCTCACTTATTCTAAGAACGTTGTCAGTGTCCCAATGACCACTGCCCCCGTTTCGTAAAGGAAGGAACTGGGCGCAGGGAAGGCCTGATGCTGGGGGTCAGGCGGCCCCTCCACCAGGGCCTGAGCGTCTCTCCACACAGTGGCCTCCACAGCTGACGGAAGCCCTGGGCGCTCTGGGATGGAGCGTGCTCCGTGCTCCCAGCTCCATGCCAGGTACGTCTTTGTCACTGTCCTCGGGGAGGGGCCACCTGAGCCTTGGCATACGGAGACAGCCACTTGGGCTGAGAGGAGTCGAGTCTCTGCGTCCGGCTGGGGAGGGGCGAGGGCAGCAGTCAGGCCCGGGAGAGACTCGACTCTCGCTCTCCCTCCCCCATGACTGTGCTGCGTTTTCCATTGCAAAGTCTCATTATCTATGTGCACCCTCCACACACACTTTGTGAATCGAGTGATTCCTTTAACACATAACGTTCGCAGTCCTGGGGGCTACAGGGCTGAGACACACAGCCGGCTGTGGGGGGACCGCTGCGTGGGGGGTAACGACTTGCGTGCAGGGGTGAGATGAGCAGGGGCACGCGGGCCGGGGCGGGGCCGGCAGAGGGCACTTGCCCTGCGCTGTTTATTCCTTGGATGGCGTTACCAGCCACGGGGCTGCTTCCCTCCAGAGAGCTCTGATGCCCGCCACGCTCAGGAGGGCGGCTCGGAAGTCGGCCCCCGTGGGAAGTCCGGGCCGCAGCTGCTCTGAGCCAGTTCCGGGCCAGCTGTCGGTCCTCTGCATCAAACACCCAGGGACTGGGTGGCCTGCCCTGAACAGGCCACCTCTATTCCGATGATCATGGTGTCCAGCTGGGCGCCCGCAGGAAGCCGCCTTGCAGCGAGGCCTCTGGAACCTCCTGCTCTTTAGATGTCTGATTGGAATCGGCAGCTTTAGGCTCCCCGGCTGTGCAGGCCGCTGAAGCCGCGTGGGGGCTGCCAGGATCCAGGAAGAGTGCCCGCGGTGCGCTGTGTCCCGAGTCCCCTCACTCTCTTCCCACGGAGGGCGTTTCCTCTCTCCTGCGGACCCTGCCGAAGTACTGGGCCCGAGGTCAGGAGCTCCGGGTGCACACTCCGGCCTGTCACCCAGCTGCCGGAGCAGCGAGGTGGACACACGGCCCCCGGTGGGGCCACTGTGCCGCTTCTGTGAGCCGAGCGAGGCGCTCGCACATCTCAGGTCTCAGGCCCGTCAGTTTCCAGGCTTCTCCGAGGGACACCCAACAATGGCCACGCCATTTCCACCCAGTGACCCTCTGTGGAGGGCGGCCCTCCATCCCCGCCGCCTGACTTTTGGACGGCTGCGTGGCTGTGTCCCCCGGGCTCGCTCAGTAACCCTCACAGGCACCCAGTGAGGCCGGAGCCGGCGCTGTCCCCGCTTTAAGCCGGGGGTAACTCGGGACCTGAGCTCAACCTGGCTGGCTCCTGAGTGGAGTCCCCGCGGAGGGTGAGGAGAGGAGGCAGCCTGGCTGGGCCTCGGGTGCCACGAGGGCCGGAAGGAAGTGGGAGGCGCTTCAGTCTCACCTGGACGCAAAGTCGGGCCAAGAGCTTGGGTGGCCGGGGGGAACTTGGCCGCCGCCCTGGGCTGTATGGCTGGGTGATGCTGTGTGTGTGTGTGTGGGGGGGGGGGGGTCTCAGCCTCATCCTTTGTGCCTCCCGCCCCTTCCCACTGCCGTGGAGATGCCCACATGGTGCCCGAATGACCGGGAACAGAGCCTGGCCCAACTCCGGCTCAGCCCCACGATTCACCAACACGCCTCTCCCGAACGCGCCTTCGCTCAGCCCTCCTGTCCCCTCGGGAAGAAGACAGGAGCTCCCGCTTTGTCACACCAGGACGGCAACACTCAGGGAGGCCGAGTGAGTCTTCTGAAGGCCCAGCGGTTAGTGATTGACGGGGCGAGGGGGTCTGGAACCCCCCCACCCTGTTTGTCCCCGCCCACTCTTCCCGCCCTCAGGAGGCAGGACCCTGTGGTTACCACGCGGAGCTGGCCTGTCTCAGAGACAGACAGGGCGGAGCCTTCTGTATCCAGAGTCTATTTTCCTCAAGAATTGTCCAGAACTTGGCTCTCTGGGGGAAAGATCTGTCCAAACTGCCAGTAACAGACTTGGTAAACACGAGCCAGAAACAATTAGCTAACGAGCCACCACTGATGCTAATGATCTCTGCTGATGGAGGCGAGCGCAGAGGTGGGGAGCACGAAGCCAAGGACGAGTGTCCCTCTGATGGGGGGGCCCAGGCCTGCGCCCCCCACCCCACCCAGCAGTGGAGCCTGCCCCGCGTGCAAATCCGCCTGGTGTTCTTCCCATGAGGGGCTCGTGTGGGGGACCCCCGCTGCTCTCGCCCCCTCCACCTCCTGCTGCCCGAGCCGGTCCTGACCGGCCTCCTCTCCCCGAGCCCTTCGGCCGGACATCAGTTCTGGGCCTCTGCCTCCTGGGTGTCCTGCTTCCTTAAGCCTGTCCTCGTCACCGAGAAGCAGATAGTGGTTCTCCTTTACTCTGTGCCCCTCGGCGGCCCCCCAGCCTTGACCACCCGGAAACCCAGTCCTGACCCTCGGGACTCCCCGGGCGTGGTCTCCCCAAAGGGAATTTGGGGTTTGTAATACAACTTTTTAGTCCAACCAGCCCAGAGAGAGTTGCTGAAATGTGGTACCATCGAGACGTTTTGTGTGACAGTGACAGGAAAAGAGACTTTCCGAAGTGCTACCTTGACCCACGTCCTGGTGAATAAGGAATAAGTAACGTTAGCTCCCCGGCAACGCCCGTTTTACAGACAGTAGGCGGGGCCTCAAGACCGGACCCGCCCCCAAGTGGCCAGTTCAGGACGACACCGGAGCCTCTCTGGGCCCCAGCGCCACGCGCTTTCGAGTCCACCGGCCCCCTGGCAGCTGTGGGCGCAGAGACGCGATAACATACTCGGAAGGGCGGCCGCTCCCTAACAGAGCCCCGCGGAGACGCGTGTTTGGAACAGGAACTCGTTCTATAACATGGAAATAACCATCCACTCGCTTGTCCATTTTGTAAGTTCCTTAACATCCAGCTCCAGTGTCTCAAAGCGGGCATGTCGGGTGGTGAGGAGCGACCCCGGACAGGCACTGGGCCGACAGGTGGCAGGAAGGCACCGCCTCAGGTCCCCGTACGACTGGTGGTCATGAACCGAGGGGAGACGCACTGGGGACTGGGGATCCCAGCCATCAAGGTGGGTATTCCAACACTGCCCTGCCCGCTAACTCTTGCCGAGAAAAACGGGGCCGGATGGGGCATTTCTCGCCTTTGATGGCCTCTTCTCCGGGACCAATAGCCCCAGGGAGGAGACCAGAACATCACTGCCCTCCCCAGCCAGGGCCCACCGACCCAGAGCTCACAGACGCCCGCCCTGTGACCATGGGGGGCTCGCCTTCCCCACAGAATGCCGCCTCCTTGGGGGACGGTGCCGTGAGATCGAACGGGCGCCAGATTTACGGAGGACAACCTCACGGAGACAAGTGTCCAGGCGACTCTCTGCAGGACAGACAAGCCCTGGTCAGCGGAGACTTCTCCGGGCCCGTGGACAGCAGGCAGGGAGGGGGCAGGCAGGTCCCGTGGAAAGTGCTCTTTGCTTTATAAAGAAAGCAACAGAAAGAGCAGAAGTGGATTAGGCACTGGGGGTAAGGCTGGCGTCCTGGTCGGCCGGGATGCTACAAGGACGGGGCTGCTTCTGGAGAATGTGTGCATGCATGCACATGCATGTGTGTGCTTGCGTGTGCTGAGTCCACGCTCCACAGAGCCCGTGGTCCGGGAAGCAGGAGGTGGGAGGCACTGAATGTGACCCCGAGCAGAAGCCACGGGAGGGAAATGGTGCCCCTGCCCGCAGCCACCAGGAGGGTGGAGGCAGATGAAATGCAGGGACAGAGGGGGTGCGGGTAAAAGCCAAGTAGTGAGCGGGGAGCTGGGAACGGAAGAGGAAGGAGGTGTCTTGTGGTCTCTGCCGGGATCCACCCCAAGCCGTACGCCCTGGGGGAGACTTTGTCATGTGAGACGGGGGCTTCCCATGTAGGGGCTTCTCCTCACCCCTGGGGCCGAGGTGAGCCATCGGGAGCTATTTAGGGGTGACGCTCTGCTAGCTGGGAGGCAGAGGTCTGTGCCAGGGAACACACAGGGCCCAGGGGACAGCAGTGTGACCCCGGTTGGGGGCAGCCAGCCCTGAGCCGCGTCCTCGCAGGAAGCCTCCCGGCCCACAGCCAGTCTAGGGCGGCTTCCGGATTGCAGGTTAGCGTAAACAGAGACGGCCGTCTAAGCAACAAAACCACAGGTTTTCAGCTTCAAGTGACATCTGGTCCCAACATATTGTCTGTCTCTGAGGAACCCTGAGAATGCCTGGGGGTGCCGATGCGTGGGCAAACACCAGTGGGGCTCTCTGGCTCCCCTGGGGGTCTCCGAGCCCCCGGGGCCGGGCTGAGCCCGGCAGAGATCCCTGCGTGCCGTCTCTCCCCGGGGAGACCACCGGAAGGAAGCTGGCCCCACGGTGGCCCCCACTCCTGGTCCCGCCACGCATCGGTCACATGACCTAGGGTGCCTCGGCCACTTTTTGCCTCCTTTTCCTCGTCTGAGTTGGGAATAAGGACAAGACTGTCCCCACGGTCCTGCCCTGAAGGAGGTGGAGGCCTGCCCCCACAGCCCGCCTGCGCTCCTCCCTGGGGGCCTTCTCCCGGGACCCCACCCCCTGGCCTGCCCCTCAGGAAGTCGGCCCGCCTGCCAGGGGGCCCAGGCTGGTCAGGACGGAGGAGACGGAGGGCCGTCCTCCAAAGGGGTGTGGCCCTGCCCCTGCCTTCCCCACTCCCTCTGCGCAGCCGGCCCCCACCAGACACCGGGCCTGTGGTCCCCGTGTGGTGTGTGGCGGAGCTCCAGGGCCTGACAGGAGCCCGGCAGCAGCTACGCTGGGGTCAGGGGTCTCAGGACGGGCTGAGCCCAGCACCCCTCTGCCCGTAAGACGGGCAGTCAGGAAGTGGTCGGTGTGGCCTGGCCAGGCGGCTTGGTTGGTTGGAACGCCACCCACACTTCAAAAGGCTGGGGGTTCAATCCCCGGTCAGGGCATGTACCCAGTTTTCGGGTTCAGTCCCCGGCTGGGGCGTGTACAGGAGGCAATTGGTCAATGTTTCTCTCTAAAATCAATAAACACCCTCAGCTGAGGATTAAAAAAATGTCGGCATGGGCACAGACGGGCGCACCCAGTGAAGCTGGGGGAGGCCCCGGGTCCAGGAGCGTGTGGAGGGGTGACGGGGCCACCTGCAGGGTCCCCGCTGAGCAAACGTGCCCGCCCGCAGGAGCTGGCAGGCGCAGGGACCAGTGTGACCGGTCCCCCCTTCTCGCACACGTGGATCCAGAGACACACCGAGACAGAGATATGGAGAGAGAGAGAGAGGGAGAGATCTCCCAGGCCCGGGCGCGGCGTCCTGGCGCAGGGAAAGCTGGGAGCAGGAGGGTCTGGGAGCAGGTCTGGTCCTCTTTGTGAATGATCTCGGCGTGGGTGTCGTGGAACAAAACCAACAGATGGCAGTGCGTTTGTAGGAAGTGGAAGAGACAGACCGAACTCCGGGATCACAGGCGCCCTTCAGCTGCCTGCGGGGGAGGGCGCCCGTGAACGGGCCTGTTTCCCTGGGGCGGGAGGAGGGGCTGGCTGTCCCCTGGGGCAGCGCAGGAAGAGCCAGGGCGGGGAGAGGGGCAGAGAGAGGCCCCCGTTCATTTCCAGCTGTACTGGCTCCTGACGGACAGCGAGTGGGTGGCTGTTTATCTCCCAAACCCCGGCTCCGTTCTTCAGTGACAAGGCATACACCGATTTTCCTCGGGGCGCACCTCCAGCGGCAAAGGGGGGAAGCTAAGGAAAGGCACAGAGCCCGCAGCGGAAGGCGACCGGCGGGAGGAAGCCCCGGCTCGCGCCTGGTGCCCAGCCCAGCCTTTCCCACCAGTTCATGCACCTTGCCACGAAAGACGCACCCTGAAAGGGAGGAGTTTGGGGTCTCTGTGAAAAAGCCAGCGGTGGGGTGGGCTCTGGGGGGACTCAGTCCTACCTGCTCTACTTGGCTGTCGCTCCAAAGGCGCGTTTCAGCCCCAGGTCCCTTGAATCCCAAAGTTTATGCAAGAAGACAGCGGTGGGAGCCTGACGCCACAGACTCGGAGGGTCTGGGCTGGGGGGATCGAGTCTCCTGGCTTAGACGCTGGCCCTTCCCATCAGGCGGTCCTGCCCTGCTCCCTTTCCTGACTCAGAGGCGCCCCTAAGCACGGACCGAGACCCGGCTTCACGTCTGGGGAGTTCTCCCTCCGCCTCACAGCCCTGCCCACCCTGTCTGAGCTCACCTGGCATCCTGCGGGTTGGACCAGGTGCGTCCTGCACATCACCTGTGCCCACAAAGAGAACAAGGGCTTCTCGGTGGGCCTGCGCGGCACGGGACACGCACTGTTCTGGGGTGAGTGAGGGGCGGCGGGAGGGACGCGTCAGTGTGTCCCGAGTCCCCTCCCGGTGGCTGACCTCCAGAGAGGCCCCAAAGCCGCCTCTGAGCAGGAGTCGGCACGAGGTCCGGCCTCGGGTCTGTCCACGATCGAAGACCAGCACACGTCAGACGCAGTCCTGCCCCAAGCGGAGCCCGTCTCTGCAGGTTTCCCGAGGGAGGTGCCTGCCTGTCTCTCGGGGCGGACTGCACAATAAGCCGATGCTCAAATCCAGGACCCGGAGGGCGGCCAGGAGGGCGGCGGCGTGGGCAGAGCGGAGAAGGAGGAGACGCTTTTCAGGCTGTCCGCACTTCTGGCTGTGGACGGCTCGCCTAACTCCTGAGCCTTGGTTCCCTCATTTGCGAGAGGGACAGCACCCCTCCCGCTTCCTGGCGGAGCTGCTGTGAGTAGCAGAAGACACGTGCCGAGCAGAAGCACTCTGTAAGCTTCCATCACCGAGATGAAGGATGGTTCTTAACGCAACCTGGCAGGTCCCGAGTCGTCCCCAGGACGGTTCGGGGAGACACGGCGGGCCTGCAGGTCAACAGTCCGATGTCAGCCTCTCGTCCGTCAGCCTCGTGACCTCGAGGGCGGACTTCCATCTTCTCCGTTCAGGGTTTGACAGCGTCCGGGGCCACCGGGCATTCTGTGCACTCCGGCTCCTGAGTCACCCTTTCCACCTCCGGGTGGAGATGACTCACCGCCGCGCTGGAGGCAGCTCGTTCAGCCGGTGCTCAGACCCAGCACCCAGAAGGCCCATCCCCGGGTAAAGTGGACCGACAGCAGAGGAGGAGCCCCAGGGCATCTCTGTGGAGCCCTCAGCAAAGGTGAACAGCCCGCAGGCGTGACCTGGAATCCTCCTGACTTTCTTCAGGTCCCCTGCCTTCCTCAGGGGTCAGTGCTCAGGCTCGGTGTACGACTTTGGGATAGCCACGTCCCGTCTCTCTTTGCCGGTCTCGCCTGGGGCCACCAGGCCCACACAGGAAGCCATCAGGGTTCCCAGGAATTCTGGGCTTGTACCCTGATTCCAGGGTTCTCGGCCTGGGGCTGGCTCTCGGTCGCCCAGGCTCAGCAGAGGCCTGGCCTAGGGGATGGTCGGAGAGGACCTGGCCCCAGAGCAGGGGCCGGGGAGGGACACAGGGAAGAGAGGTGTGCTCCCCACCCGGACAGGCAGGGCCGCCGTGAGAGGGGCAGGGGCGGCCAGGAAGTCCCCGGGTCATTGACCGTGCCGGCTGCCAGCTGCCGTCTCTTACTGGAGCGCCGTGGTTTCAGCGAGAAAGGGCAGGCGCGACGGCCAGGGTCATAAAGCCCAGAGGGGACTTGGGGACATCTTCCCGTGGCTGCTGCCAGCTCAGGCCAGACCTTCTCTGGGAACAGGGTCACCGACCCAGAAGGACGCCCTCGGGAGCTGGCACAATCTGCCCGGAGGCTGGGCGGGAAGGCCACGCATGGCGCCCTCTGCACGTCCGTGGGGTCCCCTGCCCTGGGCGGCTCCCTGCTGTCCGGCTCGATGCCCAGCCTGCAGGTGCTGGACGGGTACCAGCTGGGCGGCTGTACAACCGGCTTTGACAGACCCAAGGCACGGTTTTCTTCACAGAACGAAAACACTCCAGCCTCTCTCCTGGCACGTACCAGGGACACAATAAATATTTGTCCATTTAAGTCATTTCCCCACCCTTTATTTGTTTATATATTTAGCAAGAGGGGAAAGGAGGGAAACATCAATGCTTGCCTCTCGTACACGCCCCGACTGGGGACTGAACCCACCACCCGAGCATGTGCCCTGACCGGGAATCGAACCAGGGACCTTTTGGTCTGCAGAACTACGCTCAACCCACTGAGCCACACCAGCCAGAGCACTTCACCCATTCTTTTAAAAACTTAACCTGAACACGAAGTGCCCGCCCTACACCAGGCACCGCGCTGAGCACTTCGTGACGTCCACCCCGCTCCCCTTGCTCACGGCCTCAGGAAGTACACATTGTTAACACCCCCTCGGGGTGGGAGGGGCCCGGGGTCACAGGGCTGGCGGGGGTGGAGGCAGCTCTGACCCTGTGGAGAGAGGATGCAGGGTCCACACGTTTTAACAAGAGGCTGCTTTCAGTCCAACAGGAGGAAAGGGCGGCGAGCGTCCTCTGCCTGGTGGCCCCGAAGCCCAGGCCCTCCCCCGGGGGGACACTTCGTGTTCGTGAGTCACCTTCAGCAACACGGGCGGTGACAACGCCTCCCCAGCCTGCGGCCGGCCACTCAGGAACCACAGATGCCGGCAAAAGGTAAGAGGCCGAGGGTCCAGACAGCAGCTAACATGAAGAACTCAAATCTTTGCTAATATTTTTTTTCAGAGTGTTTTCTGGGCCGACGGACACATCTTGAAATGCCTTTCACTCACGTGCAGTTGGGCAGAGTGTCTGTGGGGTTTGTTTTCAGAAGTCACACCACGTGCTGTCCTGGCTGCCTCGGAGGGGGGCTTCCCACTCTCCGGGAAAGCGGTGACACGGTGACAGGGCGCTCAGAAACACAGATTCAGAGTCCTTTGGACCCGGGGTTCAGTTCCGGCTATCGCACTGGGAGTCTGGGCACATTGCACGCTCTTTCCGAGGCCTCAGTGTCTGCGGCGAGGCAGGGAGAGTGCCAGTGTGGCTGAGCTTTGCACAGCTGGCGTGAAACACCGAGCGTCTCATGTTGTCCCCGCTGTCGGGCGATGAGTCGACGGTGGGTGTGTGGGTTGGGGGGGGGGCGCAGCTCGGGTTCCGATGGGCACTACGAGGACCGAGGGAGGGACAGCTCGCTCCACCACCTGGAGCCAAGAGGCCCCGCTGGCTGCGGTGCAGGGGCCTTTTCCTCCCCCAGTGCAGTGTCTGCCCAGCCGGGTCACTCCAGGGGACAGCCAGTGCACCCTGAAGCTTGGCTCGTAAACAACCAAGATTCACCGAGATTCACCGAATCAAACTGTTACTTAAAAACACAGACTTGTTTTAAAATCAACTTAACCCTTTGAAGATCCCAGCTGGTCTGCCACTTAGCGGATGGTGTGACCACCCCACCCCTTAAATCCAGCCAGGGCAGAGCAAACTGCAGGGCCGCACCCCCCACCCCCGCTTTAGAGGAAGCAGCAGTGCCAGTGAGGCCCCGCCCCTCTGCGACAATGTGTCAAGTCCACAGAAAATAAAAGCAAAAATAGAGAGAAACCCAGTCCCAACTGGAAACCACAACAGAATCGGAGTCTCCGGGTGGACAGGCCACCCCTCCCAGATGCCCCCATCTGCTCGGCCCCCCACCACCCAGTGGCGCCCACCGTCTGGGGCAGTCCCCAGCCCCTCACAATCTGTCATCTCTGACGCCGCTGGGACCCTGTTTCCACTGGAGCTGCCGGGGGCCCTGGAGCTCCGCTGCCCGTCTGTGGGCGGGGGGCCAGGGGCCCGCGTTTGGCTCCGGCACCTGAGCTGAGGTGTGGGGGTGGGGGGAAGGAATCTGGGTGTTGGGGACCCAGAGTGAACCCCTGTTTGTCCACATATCCCCTCCCTCGAGCCATCACGCCCGCCCGTTTCCCGCCATCTGTGATGAGCGTCTCTGGGGAGACCCTCTCCTTGTCTGTGAGCTACTGTGGCCTGCGGGCACCGGGAACCAGCTGCTCTGTCGGCTCCCGGCCACTGTGTAGACATCCCGGGGGTGCCGGAGGCCGCGCCCAGCGCAGGCAGCCACCTCAGCCCACATGCTCAGACGCTCAACAAACAGAGCGTGGACAGAGGTGACAAAAATAGGGGGTGGTGACGCCTGCTTACCGCCTTACAGTCTAGGGGGCCTGGCCTTGGCTCATGAGTGAGCTGCTCCCTCCCATCAGGCCCAGCGTGGCCTGCGTGGCTGGTGGTGGGGGTCACTGGCTGTGGTGTGGTGGGCCGGGGTCATAGTCCTGTCCCAGCTCTCACTGGCTGTGTCACTGCCCCCCTCTGGGCTTCAGTGCCCCGCTCCGTAACGGGAGCGGTTGGGCTGGATGACTTCACACACCACCGGAAACCCCACGGGTGGAGGGCGATGCTGCTGACCCCCGGTGTGTTTTCCAGCTGTCTCTGTCACCTAGACACTGGGGGACTGGCGGCCGGCAGCAGAGTCACTTTCCAGGTAGCGGGAAGGGTAGAGCGTGTTGATTGGGTGCTGGGATGGCCCCACGACCCTGGTCCCAGGGACATTGTGTCCTGACCAGCTAAGTGAGCCAGCTGAGAGGCCAGGAGGTGGCTCTTTCCAATTTGACCAAAACTCTCTGTTTCCAAGGGCCCCCAGTGAGGACAAAAGCAAGGGGGCAGGTAACATCCCGACCTCTCCTGACTCGTTCATCTCGCTCTGTCGTCCGTTCATCCGGCCTTCCATGGGCAGACAGAACCTCCAGAGGGGCCACTGGGAGCTCGGCTCTGTCACTGACCAGCGGGACTGACGAGCCGCCTGGTCTCCTTGGCCTCAGTTTCCTCGTCGGCACTGATCTCAGGGACAGTGTCTGTGAGGCATTTGGCAAAGATAAATGCTCAACCAGTGCTTGTGTGACTGTCCCTGAGTAAGTCGCCCATGGCCTCCTGGGGGGACAGAGAGACAGTGAGCCAACATCTGCCCGTCCCTGAAAGGGGACATCTGTCCGAGAAGACAGGTCCCCCGCTCCGAGGGCCGGGAAGACGTCTCCGACAGGCGTTTGGGTTCAGCGTCTGGGCGCCTAGCTCTTCTCCTTCCTGAAAGATGCAATGGTGGTTCACGGACGCTGGAGACAGCTTCTCTGATACGTGAGTCACTCAGAAAAACTGGTCCTGAGTCCCCCAGGCTCAGGGGTAGAGGCTGCCACTGCGAACGCTGGCTCGGCTTGGTGGCTCTGAGGAGGAGGAAGGACGGGAAGGCAACACCCTCCTCTCAGGACGAGCCCGTCTGAATCCCCTGCAAGCCTCGCCCTCCCCGCAAATCCCGGCTCCTGACCCCCCGCGCCCCAAGGCTCGGGCAAAGCCCAGCATCTCCGCGGCCCGTCTCTGGCGGCTCCCATTTGGCCAAGGCCTGTCCCCGCCACCGCGTGAGCCCGGGAGCCCGGCCTCCGTGGCCTGCTGCCCCTCGGGACGCCCAACGGCGTGCCGACGGGGGCTGTGACGTATCGCCTCCCATTAGTCAGACCCCTGACAGCTCGGACCGCCGGCCTGGCACAGGCTCGCGCGCCAGCGCGGAAAGGTCAGGCCCCGGGAGAGGGAGCCGGCCGGGGCTGCCGGGGCAGGCTGTCACAGCGAGCCGCCGAGCTGCCGTCACACGGCACGAGGTCTCGGTCACTTGGCTTTAGCCTGCCAGCCTGAGATTTCCCTTTGCTCTCTCTGGCCGCGTTGGGATGCTCCTATCCACCCGCTCTCATCTTCGGAGGCCGCCGGGGGTGGCCCCAAAGTGCCCACCCAGCCGGACGTGCCAGATGCACATGGCTCCTGCCCCAGGGGGCTGACCGTGCGCTTGGACAGGAGGACACTAGGGCCGGAGGCGGGGCACCCGCCAGAGTGACCCTGAGCGCGTGGGAAGGGAGAAGCAGCTGCCTTAAGGCGGTTTCCTGAGCACAGTGAGGTTGCTGAGCTGAGACCCCCTTGTAAAGAGAGAATCGCAAACACACACACATCACTAAAAACGCGTTGGAAGGAACACACTTAGAAGAGGCTCGGACACAAATCCTGCATGGTGCTGGTCCCACCTTCCCGAGCATGGCTCTGCCCCCTTCTGCCCCCACCCCGCCCTCACTGCGCCCAGATCCACAGCCGGAGCGGGTCCAGCAGCTTCAGGGTGGGACAGGGAGCCACCGCTAAAGACAAGAGACGGCCCGGCTGGGGCACCTTTCTCCCAGCATCTGGCTCTGAGCGGGCCTGAGGGGTCAGGGACCCGCTGCAGAGTCTGGGTGCCTCCGTGTCCAGGGAAGCCGCAGGGCCACCCCACACCCTCCCTGCCCCGCAGGCTGATCCAGCTCGTGCTCCGGTAACAAGAGCCTCGCCCTAGAATGACCAGGGCAGTACTCCACAGTTTGCAGCGCCCCTGCCCCCGTCCTTTCACCTCACCGGCCTCCGGAAGGGGACAGGACAGATCTCACCGTCCACGTGCATGCAGGCAGACGAGACACCGAACTGGTAAGGGAACCGCCAAGGTCACGGAGCCGGCACTTGGACTCGAGTCCCTGTGCCGGGGAGCCAGCAGCTGCCTCCCCCCGGCACAGCACCTGAGGGGACAGGGTCCCAAGGCCAACGCGGCGGCACAGGGGCCGTGGAAAATGAGTGGCCGCACGAGATTCCCAGAGCTGCAGCTGACGGGAGGGCCCAGTGTCCTCCCCCCGAGGGGCGGACCTCCCCTCCTGAGCTCCCGCCCAAACAGAAACTGCTTGGAGAGCTGGAGGGATGAACGGACTCCCAGGTCAGCGCCTGAGTGGCCGGGGCACTGTCTGCTGGGCCCAGGGCCGTCCCTCAGGGCCGACGTGTGGCCGCAGGGCAGCTCCCCGAGCGGGAGCCCAGAGCCCCGAGGGGGGTCCCTGAGCTGAGGAGGGCCCCCTCATCCCCACTAGGAATCGCCCCTCCGTGGCGGTGCCCACGAGGCCACGTGTGGAAAGCACCCAGCACTCTGACCTTTAACGTCATTTGCTCTGGCAGGACCCCCAGAGTCACACGGTCCCCACACCTGCGAGCTCACACCCCTCTTCACTGACCCATCACAGCGCCCACGCCTGGCCGAGGTGGATGGGCGAGCACAGAGGACACACCCACGGCTCTGCCCTAGCCCCTGGCTGGACCCCACGCTGCCCTGTGACTGTGAACTTCAGGTTCTCTACGTCTCATCACGGCCACTTCCTGGGGTCTGCTCCGCGTTCACACAACAGAAACAGTGCCCCTCTGTCACCGGTGACAGCTGTTCTCGCCAGTGGACCTCGGTGGCTGGATGAGACAGAATCTAGCGAGTCACCTACTTGGGTCCCGTGGCCGAGCTTGGGTGTCTCCTCAAGCAGTGCCAAGGAGAAAGCCGAGCCAGCACTGGTGTCACCCGAGGTTCCTGGTCCTGAGGTGGTCGGGACACTAGCTCACCCGTCCCTGTCCCAGCTGGGCCACGCCGGGGCAGTGCGTGTACAGACGGGCAGGACACGGGGCAACACAGGCATCCCAGCTCAGCCACCCACTAGTCGTGTGGCCTGAGGTCAATGCTCTGATCTCCCCGAGCCTCAGTTTCCCCATCGGTAACATGGGCAGAATGACAGCTCACAGGGTGGCAGGGAGGGCCAGCCAAGCTGGAGCGCTGTGCACCCGAGGCGGAGGGGCACGGGGCCGCGCCCCCACAGCAGGCCGCGCATCTCCCCACTCAGGCGCCGGCCTCCTCCCTGACCCAGAACATGAACCACCCGCAGACCTGGCTCTACTAGCTCTGGCCTCGCTGCCACGGGCAAGGTCCACCCCTGCTTCTGCGGCCCACCCAGCGCGGGCGGCGGGTCTCAGCACCCCAGGCTCCCCAAGCCCACGTGGTTTTCAACTCCCCGTCAATTTCTCCCCCGAACCCCCTTCCCGTCACCTGCGCCCCCTCCCAGCCCCTCTGACTCGGAGCCCGGCCTCATCCCCAGGTGCTCAGCGCTCCTGGTAAGACCTGCTAATCTCTGTCGCGCCGCCGGCCCAGATGGGGACGATTAGAGAGGCACAGGGTCGGGCCACAGCCCTGCCAAGGCACTCGGGACTGGCCTCGGGGACAGGCACTGTGTCTGTGTCTGAGGCTCCAGACCGGGGGTCCCCAGCATTTCTGTTGAGGAGCAGCTCTGGCTACTCCCTGATCAGGAGCCCCCAGAGGGGGGACGCAGTGGGAGTGGGGGTGCAGGGGGCGGGGCACAGTGCTCTGGACACCCAGCAGCTCCCTGGACAGATGGGTCGAGCTGGGCCTCCAGGGCCAAATGCCTGAGGGAGGCGCCTCGGTGACCCATGCGGGACAGGCTCAGAACCACCCTCGGGAAGACAGCTGGGAACAAGGAAAGGTCAGCTTTGGGGGCACCCAGGACAGAGCCCCCAGAGCTAGAACCTCACGCCTACAAGCCCCAGGGGTCTGGGTGGGTGAGTCAGTGATGAAGGTGGAACAGGCCTAGGACAAGCTTTCTATGTCACACCTCCTTGGGGATGTGAGAGCGAGGCCTCGGTGTTTGCTCAACGCCCCTGCTGGTACACAGAAGGCGGCAGGGACGGGAGACGCGATAGGCTGTGCCAAGGGGCAGGGGACTGACGGGGCCGTGAGGCTCAGTGAGTGACGCCCAGAGCGTCCCTCGCTGGCGAGTGCTGAGGGGTCGGCCTCACGCTCCCCACGGAAGCTGAGGTTGGAGAGGGACGTGATTCAGGGAGGGGGGAGCGCTGCTTGCGGCCGGAGGACCGGCTCACCTACTCCCGTTCGTCAGACATCCCTGGAACCCGAGCTGCGGGCCCCGCACCGCTGACTCGGAGAACAGAACGGAGGGCCTGCGTTCTAGGACGCGAGGCGGCTGCGAGTCCGCGAGCAGTTCGCGTGTGGCTTACGCTGACACGTCAGTGAACGGCGTGTTAGCAAAGGGACCGGGTCGGTCAGGGGTGGCCTGTCCTCGGGGCCCTCGGCTGAGACCGGAGGAGGCACAGGGACGCACGGCGCTGCGCAGGAAGGGCGTCTGGGACAGCGCGGCCGCTCCGGGCGGGGGGAGGCCGTTCCGTCGGAGGAAGGCTGGCTCGGCTGCGGAACAGAAACTCCGAGAGTGGAAGACGTCCTCAGAGTTTATCCAGCGCCACCAAAGTCATTCAAGGGTTTGAGCAAAAATGTGGTAGCGTTTCTATTTTTAAAGCACCGCTCTGGCTGCCGTGTGGGGAAGCATCTGGAGGTGGCGAGTTTGGTTAGAAACCTCTGTCGGAGCCGGTGACGGTGAGGGTGACAAGTCCCGAGATGGAAGGGGTGGCCGGCCGCAGGGAGTGGTAGCCGCAGGGAGACGGGATGGGCAGGACTTGCGGACGGATCGGAGGTGTGGGGGGACATGCAGGCTGACACCCAAATGGGATCTGGGGTGGGCGCTGCAGTGGGGGTCGAGTTCAGGTTCGGGGAGACGAGGCCTGGGATGTCGCCCAGACAGGCAGGGGGAATGTGGGGCAGACACACACACGCCCCCCGAACCGGCTGCCCCGGAGTGGACGGCCTTTCCCAGGGAGAGCACAGAATGGCAAGTGTCCTGATGGTGGACTCAGTTTTCAGGGAAGACAGGGACAGTGTCGGAGCTAAGAGGAGGCAGGGATCAGGGATGGACGGAGCCGCCCGCTGTCTGGGCTGCTGCTGAAAAGACGAGCATCTCTCCTGGACTTGGCAGAGCGGACACAGCCGAGGGACTGAGCCAGAGCCGTTCCAGGACCGATGGAAACCAGCTCGGCTAACACCGAACGGGCTGCAGAGGGGGCTGGGGAGAGTGAGACCCTCAGTGCTGACGGCTGAGGCAGGATGGAGAGAGGGGCAGGAGCTGAAGGGGGCGAGTGAGCCAGGCCCTCCTGCCTTCTGAAGCTTCGCCCAGGCCAACGAGTTCACAAACCGGAAGCTGAAGCGGCTTCGGGGCCGTGAGCCCCGGGCTGCCCAGAGAGCTCCTGCTCAGCCCTAGAAGACAAGGCACGTGGCGGCTCAGAGGAGGCCTTCAGCCACGGCCGGCTCCCTCGACCTCAGCTCCACCTCCTCCACCCTTGACACGTGACCCCATTTCTGGCTCCATCCTCGCTCAGGAAAACCTCCTGGGCGTTGGGCTCTAGCATCCAAAGCTCCCTTGTGAAGGTCACATGTCCCATTGAAAAGCCCCTGCGTGCCCGAGGTCTGAAGGAGGCATGGGGACCCTCTAGATTCTGCACCTGGTCTTTTCCAGATCATACGGTCCCAGGCCTCCCAGCACAGCCCGGCCACCTTGTGCACCCCATCTCCCACCATACCCACCCCCAGAAGCTCTGCGCCAGCCTCCCACCCCGGCTGCTCCCCACCTCCATGCATTCGCTGCGCCCCTCAGACCCAGCTCTCCTCCTTGCCCAGCTGAACCCCGTCCGCTCCCCCAGGTCAGCACCAGCCCTCAAGCCTCTAGAAAACCCTGCCTGGTCCCCAACCCATCTCCGGCATCCTCCCCCCTGCCCGCTCCCCCAGTTTGGGAGCCTGGCTTTCTCTGCAGGGCCCACACCCCACTCCGAGGACCAGGGAAGTTGCCCGCTATTCCAGTCTTCTCTCCGCCGGGCCCTGTGCATCGGAGGCCCTTGGCGAATGTGCGTTTACTGGCGGGGGACTGAGAAAAGCGGCGAGTGGCCCTTCCTCCCTGAGGGACGAGGCCTGCGGTGACGTCAGCAGGGCTACCTGCGGCAGCAGGCCCACCAGGCCGGTCCTCACCACCCTGGCCCCTACAGGGTCACTGAGGGAAGCTCCGACCACCAGCCATTGCAGAAGCCTGCCCTTCTCGGAAGTGTTCAAAATTTAACCACGGAAGTTCACGTTTTCTCATAAGCACCCAGTGGAGTTTTAGTGCCATTTGGGCCGTGGATTTCCTCGGCACCGCCCCACTGAAGCTGCTGAAAAGGCAGCTGTCTCACCGGGCCCCTCTCACGCTTCACGTGATGAACACGCTGACTGCACGCGGTGAAAACTCGGCGTGTGGCGTTTCTCCCACTCAGGGTGCTGGCTGAAGGGGCGTGCTAACAACGGGCTGCGGCGACGTTCATGTCCTAGGAATTCCCACGGAAAGGTGGGCACTGGCCAAGCTTTCGGGGCATCAGCACGTTGTGGAAATGGGTTCCATCAACTCGGAGCTCCAAAGTGGCCTCAGACAAAGCCCCACGGCTGCAGCCACAGAGAGACCGGCAGGGTCTGGACACAGACCCACAACAGCACGCGTTCCGGCTCCCGGGGGGACCACGCCTGCTCCTCTGCACCAACAACTTAAGACACTAAAAGGAGCGGTTTAAAGGCAAAAGTTTCCACCAATCCCAGCGGTGAAAACTCAGCCAGGAAGGGCCAGGGAAGCCGGCCCCTCAAGCCTCCCAGGGGCACTGACCCCGCCCCCCAAAGGTGGTCCCAGGAGGCCACGCCCTCCCCCATACTCCAGGAAGTTCCACTCCCCTGTCTGTTTTTTCCTCACCTGGGCTCCTCCTGAGGTCATGTGGATCTTTTTTTGATGGAAACAATTCTTCATGTATTTGCTTTTGATTTGCTTACTTACAAGAGAGTAAGGCAACCTACACTATTCTACTGGAGCCCTAGGCTGTAATCACTGTCCCCAACCCCCCCATCAAGGTCACCCTGCCATCAGGGCCACCAGGCCAGGGAGACCAAAGGGAAGGCACCCTTGCCCCGTCTGACCCTTTGTCTGACTTGGCTGGAAATAACAGGTTTCAAGAAAAACCCAAGACCAGCTCTAAGAGACACATGTGTCCCCATGTAATCATGCCGGTGAGGGCGTGTCTGTTTTTAAATGACGTGATCCACCCAAAATAATGTCCCCCGTGTCTCACGTGCAGTGACTCTGCTGAAGGGCAGGAACACAGTGCGAGTCGACTCTCACACACACCCCCTCAGCAGGAGGGGGCTTTTCCCTGCACGGAGCCTTCTGCTTGAAAAGTGCAAACTCCTTCGGGAGGACAAAGCGACCTGCCAACATTCCTTTTAGCGCCTACGAGGAGCGTCAGCTCCCGGACTCCCAGGGCGCACTAAAAGCCGGCAGCCTGCCGCAGCTGCTGGGTGGTTTGACCCACATCCTCACGCACCGGACGGGCCTCCAGAGCTCTAGACTTTTAGGTTAATGAAGGAAAGGAAGCTGGCTTTCCAGAAAAGGGCTTCCCTAGAGACTCCAGGCTAATTAGGGTGCCCTGGACCCTCCACTGGAGCCGGAACGCAGGCGGAACGCAGGCCCCAACCCTTCCAAACGCTGGAGTTGCCATCCGCTCAGAGTCCACTTCCGAGAGGAAGCTAGCGGGGAAATATGAACAGTTAGTAAATAAGAGAGTCCCGGACGCCGCCGCCCAAGCCCCAGCGTGCGGTGCAGTGCCGGGCAGGCTGTCGGCCCCTGGCGGCCGAGGAGCCGCTCCAGGCTGGGTCTGCACCGCGGCCACAGCGCCGGGTGCGCACGGAGCGGCGCTGCTGAAAGGAGTTGGAGATTCGGCAGCGGGCTCCCGGGTATCCCTCCCAGAGCCGCAATTAGGAAAGTTCTGCAGTAAGTCAAGACCCCGGAGCAGAAGACGCACGGCGCGCAGCGTCAGCCCCAGCCTCTCGCGCAGGCCGCCAGCCCTGCCCAGCCGGACCGGCGGGTGCCTCTGCTCCCACCGCCCAGAACTGGTCCAAAGGGCGCCCAGCCAGACGGGCGGCTCTGCCGAGTCTGCGGTTCTGGAAGGAAACGCCGCCAGGCTTCCTGGCCTTGGGGACCAGGGTTTGAATTCAACAGTCGAAGGAACGTGGGTATAAACACCCAGTCCCGCTCGCTCGGACGCCGGGACCTGCTTTGCTCAGCTCGCTCGGGTTTCTCCAAAGGACGCACGGCACAGCCCATGCGCCCCCGCCCTCCATTCCACCTCTCTCTCTACAGGTCCCCCAAACTCTTCCCGGAAAGCCCCCCGAAGCGCAGACGACGCCCTGAAACTCCCGGGGCACTGGCCCACCACCCCCACCTGAGTCTCTGGAACCCTCCTTGTTGCGTACTCTCCGCCCGCACCATCTCCTCGCGTTCGCGGGGAGTCAGACGCAAACCAGAGAAAATGCTTCGCGAGGAGCCTCCCTACACCCGCCCTGTCACTGAAACAAAAGCGCAGGGAGGAGGGAGGTGGAAGAGGAGGCGGGAGGAAGGTTTAGAGAGGATGGGGGAGCGGAGAAGAGCAGCCGGGGAGGAGGTCGGGGTGGGAGCAGCGACGGGGCCGGAGGGAGACCCGCCCCGGCCCCGCGCGGCCGGTCGCTTACATGCCCAGGTCGCTGTAGGTGTTGAAGAACTCCATCTGGTTGCACGCCTGGATCCAGCCCACCACCCAGGTCTCGTGGCGGGGAATGGGGGGCATGACCACGCGGGCCGAGGCTTTGAAGTAAGGGGTCTTGTAGCGCAGGACGATGGGCGAGGTCTCCTCGATGCGCGTGGGGCACTGGTCGATGGTGGCGCACACATCGTACACCACGATGTTCTCGCGCCGGATCCGCGCCTTGCAGGTGATGCTCTGGATGCAGCCCATCCTGCCGCCCGGCCGGCGCGGCGCGGGGCGCGGGGGCCGCGCGGGCAGCCGGGGGCGCCCGTCACGCCGGCATGGCGACGCGCCGCCCGCGCCCGGGGCGGCTCAGCTGGCACCTAGGAGCCGGGCGCCGCCGCCGCCGCCGCCGGGCATCCTCCGAGGAAGCCCCCTCCTCCCGCGGCCGCGCGGGGTCCCGGCTGCCGGCCCCCGCCCCCGCCACGCCCGTCCCTCTCTCCCGCAGGGTGCGCGGAGCGTGCGCTCCTAGCAGGGGGTGGGCGCCCCCGCCGGCTCCAGCGCCCGCGCGGAGGGCAGGGAGGGGAGCGGCGCTGCGAGGAGGGGCGCCCACCGCGGGCCGGAGCCCCCCGCCCCTCGCCGGAGAGGCGGCGGCGGCCGCATGGAGCCGGGTCCGTCTGCCGCCGCCGCTGCCGCTGCATGAACCTCTGCACCGCGGCCGCCCCCCGCGAGCAGCGCACCCAGCGGCGCTGCCGGCGGCGGGCGGAGGCGGCGGCGGCGGCGGCGGACTCGGCCCCCGGGCCCCGCCCAAAGCGGCCGCGCCGGCACCCCCGCGGCGCTGGGGGCGCCCGGGGGCGGTGGCCGGAGCCGAGTGCCGGTGGGCCCGGCAGCCGGGACGCGATCGCGGAGGAAACTGGCCGTGAGCCAGAAGGTTTGTCCCTCTCCGGCTGCCGTCCGCGAGGGGGGGGGG
>CM052551.1:43578784-43617893 GCA_028533065.1 Trachops cirrhosus | reverse complement strand
GAAGTGCGCGCACGTCCCTCCCTTCTCCAGGCGCCCTTCGTCACGTGACGCATTTGGCGTACTCCTACTCAGCCTTCAAGGCTTCGTGAGGATGCCGCCGACTCTGGGATATGGTTCCTGCTGGTTCCAGCGGAGAGCAGCGCCTTTTGTTCTGTGCTTCCTGAGTGCCTCTGTCTGCCCTTCTAACACCGCTCGCCGCGCCGCTGTCCTCGCCGCCTGGCTTGTGTATCTTCGCGCCGGACCCGGGAGCGAGGGGTAGAGCCCGAACGCTCTGGCCCTGCCTCTTCAGCACCAAGGACAGCACCCGGCTCCTGGAGGCTCCGAGGACACCGTGAACTCAATTACTTAATATAAAAGCGACCGCAGGAAAGAACCTTGACAGGAGCCTAAACGTGAGCAGCTGGCACCCCCAAATAGAGGCAGTTATTAAAGTAGTGAGATGCTCGTCCCTGGGGCCACAGCTGTCCCTTGCGTGGTGGGGGAGGGCACCCGCTGCCCCCAAGGGCAGGCAGCCCAAAGGCAGAGCCTTGGGTGGAAACGGGGCGCCTGCCCATTTGCACCCACGGGGGTGTTTTCCGCGGTCATCACACAACCGAGCTCACCAAGAGTCAGGGAGACGTTCACAGCTAAATGTTGGCATTTAACAAAATGGTGTTTTTCCTTTTTTCTATCCCAGCAACGGTTTTAAGATGCTCATCAAGCTTGACACAAGGGCGGGGAAGGGTTTCATCCCAGACACCATGTGCATCTGAAGGCAGTGCCACTGGTGAGAGACCTTTGCTGCTGTCACTGGCCCCATGGGGACGGGGGCGTTGCCTGAGCCCCCGCCCACCCCAGCAGAGGTGTGGACGCAAGGCAGCCGTTCCTGCAGACACCTCTGCTATGGAAACGAGTTCGGCTTGCAAAGCGGGCGAGCCTTGAGGGAGACCGGCGCTCTATCACAATCCTGAAAAGACCCTTTGCTGCTATAGAAAGACCCTTTCTCATTTTCTATTTCAAAGACCCAAAGACCCTTTCCTATCTAAAGGTCTCCCACGGGGCGCCTTTAGATAGGAAACTCTTAGGCAGCCCTGAAAATATCACGGAGTCAATAAGGACTCGATGAAGGACTCATTCTTTCCAACACAGCCCACCTCCACCTCGCAATGCAGGGGTGCCTGCCTTTAGAACCGCCGCGCTGGCCTCAGCCTTGCATGACCCTCGGTCCGCCACAGCGCACAGGAATCCCTCATGAAGGGGGGCACGGGCCTGGGCAGAGCCTCGGACTCAGCCTGTCCCAGGGGCAGGGATCGAACAAAGAAAAGGGTGTGAAATGGCCCCTGACACGGGGAGCACAAATTTGCTTCCTGCAGCTTCTGTAACAATGAGGACCACGGTCAGAGTGGCTTCAACAACTGAAGTTCATGGTCTCCCAGCCCTGGAGGCCACAGGTCTGAGATCCAGGCTGGTGCCCACCTCTCTCGCAGCTGCTGGTGCCTCTTTGTTTCTGCATTCCCCGGCTCCTGCCCCCGGGGCTCCATCCCTGCCTTGCTCGCCCCTGAGGCGTTCCTTCGGTGACATGTCCGGCATGACCCCAGTTTAAGTAATGACAGCCACAGGGACCCTTGTCCCAAATAAGGTCACATTCTGGGGTCCCGGGGTTTAGAGCCTCAACATACAAAACGTGACGGCACCCAATTCCTCCCATAATAACCCACTATTGCTCTGGCCTCAGGTCACCCCAAAGACAGGCCAGCTGGGCGTTTTCCTGTTCGATAGTTTGCTTTTCTTGGCTGAGCTGTTGCCGAGGGGAAGGCGCTTTTATGGAAACAAGAACGAGTCGCAGAGAGACTGTCCAGGACACGGAAATCAAGACCAAGGGGCCTTGCTCCCCAAGGAGCTCCGCGGAGGTCTCTTCCTCCCTGTGCAGAGTCTTCCCTCTCGGCAAAGGGCGGGGCCTTCTCGAGGACTTGGTCACCCCGCCACCTGGAGGAGCAGGAGGGAGCTCTGGCACACGGTTCTTTCCGTGACTCACTTTCTGCCGGAAGAGGAGCGCTCACACCCAGCATACCCATCCCTCTGTCAGATGGAGACAGTCCTCTGCCTCCACGGTTCCACCAAACCAGCCACCGGCACGGTGAGTCGGCCCTTTCCTCCCAAGCGTGGCTCCCGGTCAACTCCAGAGAAGCCACCTGTGCTATTTTGCCGCAGACGGGGTGGCTGGTGGTGTGGTCAGAGGCTGGAAGACGTGACTTCAGGAGGCTTCGAGTCTGGGACACCCCTGGTTACTGCCGGGGTGCCCGCACAGCGCCCCCTGGACATGGGGGCAGATTGTGGCAATGGCCACAACGGGTCCTACCTCCTGCATCTGAGCATTGGGTAGCGCCCCCTGACCCCAGTGCTGACCTCGGCCCAGCGTTGCCCCCACTCACTGCAAGGCCTTGACGCCCCTCTGTGCCCGCAGCAGGGTCGGGTGGGGGCAGGCGAACCCAGTAAGGCACTGCTTCTGAACTCCACCTATTTATCCACGTCTGTTTGCAAAAAATCTTCATCAGGAGAAGTGTTTTCATTTTCTATTTCAAAGGTGAAAGGCTTCTGTTGAAGACACGCTTGCAGCTAGTCCTTTCGTAGAAAGGAATCAGCCCAGAGATCTGTCATTTTCTTCACGGTGGCGGTTTTTAAACAGCGAGGCGCACCTGAGCTTTGAGTGATATAATTCCCACTGATGAACACCACCTCGTGCTCTGTCTGGAGGGTTCTGAAATCCATGCCGGGCTCAGGCGCTGTCACCCCCGCCCCACACCTGTTACCTGCAGGGGGCCCGCCGCCCCAAGTCGCCTGGGGACCCTGGTTTTGTCCTCAGCTCGTATTCTTGTTACTCCTCAGCCTCCCTGGCTGTTTCCCGATGGCTTCAGCAAGACTCCTGTTCAGTGGCTCGGTTCTAAATGAGCAGCACTTCTCCGTTGTTGTTCTAGAAGTTTCTCAGTCTCCAGCTGGACTTCCTTGCCGTGCCTCTTTTCCTCTCTGGGTTTTACTCTGGGTCCCACTGACGACTTCAGGTCCCACTCTGGTCCCTCCGTGGGCTGCTGCCCCAGGCGCTGGGGGCCTCCTTGCCTCAGTTGCTGGGGAAAACCAGTCTCTTCTTGGTCTTCCTGGCCAGGTTCTGCTGGCTCTGCGGTTCCCGCTTCTAAACCCCATGTCTGTGGTTTCCACAGAAACAGAGACCGTAATCCAGAGAACAGAGCCACAGAGAGGGGCCGGGAGAACACAGAAGTTAAGGGACAAGCACACTTTGGCCAGAGAGCCCAGAGGCAGAGAAGGACCAGAGCCGCATCTCCAACCCAGGTAATCCTGGCTTCACCGATGTAATGAATGGGTCATCAAACCACATGAAACTAACGCAAATGGACTAACTGATGGTTGATCAATCAGCTCTATTTACAATTAATTAGTGGGCTTTAATTACATCTCTATTCTCAGTCTTGGGCTAATATGGGGGGAGGGAAAAAGAGAAAAAAGAGGTACTGGGACTCAAGAACCATAAGGTGCATGCTAGTAGTTCATAGCAATTCTCAGCGTTTAGGAGTCTGATAAACATCTTCAGCCTCCCATTCAGTCACTAAGGAAAGGCCCGGGAGCATCTGCTGTGTGCACACAGGGTGCACGCGTGCTCACACACACACTCTGTGGAGACCTTCTGCAAAGGCGACACCAAGCCTTCGTGTGGACACCCCACATATCTACACCAGTGTGTACAAAGACACATAAAGCGTGTATGTCTCTATAACACATAGAGCAACAAGTGTCATGCCGGTAGCAACGCACCAAAGATCTGTCGCTTTGGGGGACTGAGGGAGATAAACACTGCAAGTCCTCACCGACACTTTCTCTCCCCAGGCATGACCGAGTCTCAGTCCCCAGAGTCACCCGGTCCTTCTATTTCATGGTGGGGGACCTCAGACTCCAACCCCAAGGGCCGTGCACGGGAGGGAAACAGTGGCACAGGGCCGCTGGCACACGCGGGGGACCGTGGCCGCGTCGCGACTTCTGATCACAGTGACAGGGGACAGCTGCTCCATGCCAGGTGGGCTTTGTTGTGTGAAAATTCAAGGGCCAAAGTTTCTAGAACATGTATGTTTTTAAGAGATGCTGGAACTCCTTATTTTGTGTGAAATCTCCTGATTTTTTAAATACCGGTGATCAGTTTAAAAAATAAAAAGCCACCGTGGGGGCCCAAGGACATGTTTACTGGATTCGACTCCTGGGCAGCCAGCGGGTCCCTCCCCCAGTGGGTGCGTCTTCCGCCGCCGCAGGCGGGGCCCACGCTCCCGGCCTCAGGGTGCTCTGGTTTCCTAGCCGTTCTGCGAGCGAGGGCTCAGGACGGCGGCTCCCACACGCTGGCCTCGTGGGGAGGCCACACAGCCACGTGGTGACGCGCCCGGTCAGTCCCGCTCATGTCATCGGGGAAAGCGAAGCCCCCGACTAGTGGGAGCGAATGGGGAGCCTTCACAGGGCTCCACCTAAGGGTTTGTGTCGCTGTCATTAGTTCGAACTGTGTTCGTTATTCCAGAAATGAAAGTGTGGTGTTGGCAGTGACGCCCGGGGCGTGCCTGTGAGGGTCACGTGACCACGGACCCAGGCGTGGCCTGTGGGATCCCCTGGCTGCAAGTCTGACGAGCGAGTCTGGGATCAGCGCGCCGCGTCCAGCCCAAGCTCCGCAGGGAGCGCCTCCACTTCCGGGCGAATGGCCCGTCCGGCTCCTTTGCCCAGTGCGTGCCTTCGAGGCGTCAGGTCGGGCGGGTTTGAAACACCCGGGATGAGGCGAGGTTTAAAGCCCTGGTCTAGGGCCCCTCCGAGTTCTCATTCCCGGCAGCCTTTGCGGGTTCTCTCCAAGGTGCTGAAGAGTGAGCGTGCCTGTTTAGGAGCGTTGATCCACCTCTGGAGTCTCATCTGTCACCTCGATGCCGTAGCCACCTAAGTTTGCTCCCCGAGCCATGAGCTCAGTTAAACTTCCGTGCACGGAGAGAGCAGGAAGGCACACTGCGTGCGCAGCTCTGCTCTCTCTGGAGCCCAGAACAGGGCGCAGAACTCCGGAAGGAGGATGTCCTGACCCCCAGCGGAGACGGAGGGACGCCCTCTGCCCCTGCTGCACACGCGTGTGCGTGCGGAGGGGTCACAGGAGGGGGGGCGGATTCCCAAGGGTCCGACTTGGATCAGCGGGTACATCGTGGTGCCGGTCACTGAGGTTCAGGAGACGGTGGAGAAGAGGCTTTCTCTGGGGTGCAGAGCTGGGCGAATGGTGGGCACAGGGGCTGGAAGGTCAGACAGAGGGGAGAGGGGCTTAAGAAGGAGCTCCCACATCTTCACCTGGGACCCAGCCAAAGGGGGTCCCTTTGTGCCTTCTCAGAGTGGAGCTCCACATAAATTTTGCTGGGTACATGTGATTCCGATGGGAATTTGGTCCAATACAGCTACTGACCACTATTCATATATATACTTGGATACAAGACTTGTATTGGTTCATCTAGAACCTCACCCGCCAGCCCTGGGACGGCTTCCACTGAAGTCGGGAGGTGACGAGGCTCACAGGTCACACGTCGAGGCAGCTCCTGGAAAGTCCAGGTGAGAGCAGTGCGTCACCGGTTCAACTTCCCAGCCGTCTGCTGCGGCAGAGTTTACCGGCCGGCTCCTTGGTTTTCTGCAAACAGGAGCTCAGCGGCAGAGGCGGCATCGTTAGCTCCTGGCCCGGGTTCCCCAACCGCGAAACACCGTTTGCTGGGCGCCGACGCCGTGCCAGGCGTGGTGCTGGGCGCTGGGCTGGCGAAGGCGAAGAGCACAGAACCTGGCCCCCAGACCACCCACCAGCCACACCTTTCTTCCTCCAACCTTTTCATAGCAGAGGGGAAGGTCTTTTTTTAAGTGTTCTGTTATGTACCAAGAGTATGTGGCACCAACTCGTGTTGTGTTTTTACCCCTAAAGCTAACTGCGAGTCCACGTCCCCGGCGAGCCCTGCGGTGCTCAGAGCCGCCCGGCAGGCCACCTGGGAGAGGGAGGATGTCTAGAAGTGGTCAGGGCGGCTCCGTGTGTTTTTTTAAAAGAGCTTGTTCCACTTGGAAACTGTTGCCTTGGTTATTTCTGATGAATCTTCTCACCAGGGCCTCTGATAAAGCAGCTTGAGGGCCTGGGTTGTGGCATTTTGATGGAAGGGGTTTATTTTCTCCACCCTGGATGCCAGGTGCTGCTTGCTAAAAACGGCCGAGGACCCAGGCTCTTCCCTTAAGGGTCCTGGCAGGTAGGTCTGCAGCAAACGGGGCCACTCCACGCCCCCACCCCCACCCCATGGGTGTGTGTGTAAGAGGGGGAAGGAGAGAGAGAGAGAGAATGAGCTTCCATGTCCCTGTTCTGGTCTCCCCCGCCCGGGCCTCCTCACAGCACTGTCCTGAAAGTCAGAAGATAAAATGGGACAAAAATGATGACTACTGTGCCCGGGGAGAAAAGGGATCTGTGACATTCATACACATTGTTCATTCGTGGAACTAAATCAGCGTCACTGCGCTGCCCTGAGAGTGAGTCAGCAGGCAAGGCCTCGGCCCTCTCCTTGGGCCCGGCGAGCTGCGTGACCTTGGGCGAGTCCCTCCATCTCCTGGGGCCTCCCGCCCTCATCTGGGCAGAGAGTGACTTTGTCTGCCTCAGAGACTCGCTGGCAGGGGCCAACGAGTCCCAGCCAGGGTGCCTGCACTAGCGTCTGGTGAACAGAAGCTGCTCCCTTGAGTCCCCGTGGTCCCGCCCCGTACCACGCCACTCGAAGGGACCTCCCAGCCGTTTCTAAATGAAACGGTGCAGAAACGACCCCTCTATCCTGCCCGGACCCTCTGAAAACCAAAGACGTCGGCCGAAAGCAGAGACGCGGGTGCCCGAGAGGACAGGCTGGGGGAGGACTCGGGTTCCCATTCTGATACTTTGGCCGCTGGCCCGGCGACCTTGGACAGGCTGTCGGAGGTGGTTTTAGCATTTCTGCAGGTGAAGAAGCTGCGGTCCTGACCCCCAGCTTCCAGAGATGCTTAAGTCTCTCCCACCTTTAAAACAAACCAACCAAGGGCACACATTTCCAAGATTTTTTTTCTGCTAGGCCCTAGTCAAGCCTCTCACAAGGCTGTCCACAGGAATTTTTTTTTAACTTATTCGGCTGCATTCGCTTGCCAACAAAGGCACGGCCATCTGCCTGTGGCCTCTGTCACTCTATTGCACCTGCCCTGGTTCAAATGACCTCTTCGTTGACAAAAACCAGTGGTGATCTCCAGTCTTCATGTTTTAAAACTTTTGGCCACAAAAAAGGCAAGTGACCTTCGTGTGTGGGGAACACATTTTCAACCTTGGGTCCAGAGGGAGCCATTCCTGAGGCTGAAATCAAAACTGCCACATGGAGGGACTTTGTCCTGCCGAGAACACCCATGGCAGACACGAAGTGTGACTTATTCGAGTAATCAAGGAAACCAGGCCTAGCCAAACATCTCGCCGCGACATCGGATGACGGGGGGAGGTCAGCTTTGTTCTGCAAAGGAGGGTGGAGGAGGCACCCGCCACCTCGGGTTCAGTCAAAACGCACCTGTCCCACGTCCCACAGACCCTCGAGACCTTCTCCTCGGTGAGGGAGCCTCCGCAAAGATCCAGGCGGAAGGTTAAAGGTCCTCGTTTGCGCGACAACGCATGGTCGAGGTTTGATTGCAGGCACACGGGCAGGTGGGTGCGGGCAGTGCTTTGCTGGGGGGGGATGTTTTCCGAGGGCCCTGAAATCCCTGCCCCCCTTCGGGAGTCGACTGCCTTGCCGCCAAGGGCGTTGGGTGGGGCTGCGGCCCTGAGTGGGGTCCGATCACTGCAGGGAACATGGATCAAGCTCGGGAGGCTGTCAGGGTGGGTGATTAAGTGCCCTTGCGGGGCAGTGGGCTGCGGACAGGGGGCTGGTGTGGGCTGCTCTGCAACCCCAGCCAGTCTCTTCCTCTGCCTCCGCCTGGGGATTGTCACCAGGAGAGGGAGGGGCTGGCCCGGATGACTTCTGAGGCCACATCCAGTTCCAGTCATTTAAAAGAATCTCCTCTCCCAGGACTGCAGCTGGCGCCTGCCTCGGACCAGTTTCTACCTGGCCGGATCTCGCCGCAACATTCCGACGTGACTTCTCCTGGTCTCTCTGCCTCTTCGCTGGCTTCCGGGCTCGCAGGCACAGAGACGGCCCAGGAAACGTGCATCCCTCCAGCACTCCCTCTCCTCCTGCCCAGGCACTGTGTCTCTCCGCCGTGTTCACCGAGTCCCAACGGCCGGACGTGGCCAGCACGGCCTCTCTGTCCAGGCGGGGCCCTCCAGCCTGACGTCTGGGTCCTTCCTAAGAAGGTTCTCTGATGTTTGCGGGTGATGCCAGCGGGTGCCAGGTAACCCACGTGGAGGACACTGTGGCCCCCCGGGCCTTTGCTCTGACCATTACTTTCTCCAAAGATCTCCAGACTCTGAGGTTGATGAAACTCCTTGCATTTTTTTTTCTGGCTCCAGCTCCTCAAAACCAAGCTCACAGGGCTGGGTCCTGGGAGCGGCGGTGCCTCATCTGTTCAGTGTGACAACGAGAACTATTCCCTCTTTTCTGGAGCTCGATGAGCACTAACATTAGTAATGAGTTTGGTTGTTTTTTTTTAAAGACTTACAATTGGGAATACTGTAAAATTTCAGAACACTGAGGAGAAAGAATTCCTAAAGTTTTCCCAATAAGGTTAACAGTTAAAATATGGACACCCAGTTAAATCTGACATAAGCAAAGGATAAATTTTTAGAATAAGTACACCCCAGATATTTCCTTGTTCATCTGCAACACAAGTTTAATCGGGCGGCCTGCACTTGAACTTCCTGACTGTGACCATCCTCTTCCTCAGAAACAGGTGAGGTCACTGCAGTAGCCCATCCATAGCCATGGGCGGGAAAAGGCAGCTCAGGGATGTTTTGAAAATCCTGAGATACTATGACGTTTGAGCTGGTGTCCCCATACCTACCCAAATCATCACTGAAGTATTAAAGTATTTTAAGACAAATTTTAAAAACTTTTCATTTTTTTAAGGAAAATTTAAAACATTTTAAGACATTCCAGGACTTAGAGAGAATGACCTCTGAGCAAGTTACCCAGCGTACATTCCAGCAAAACAAGAGAGTAAAACAGAAGTGGGCGCCGCGAAGTGGGACTCGGGCTCCGGAGGCAGTGTGCTCGGGGAGCCGACCTACCAGGTGAGACTACCTGCAAGGAAGAGCAAGTCCAACTCAAGAACAGCAGAGGCCAGGCTGTCTCCCGGACTGACTCGGGGGCTCCCAGATCCGCAGAGACCTCGCCCTCACCATCTCTCCTGTAGTCACCCCTGCTACTGGCTTCAGCGGAAGCGGCATTTCCTCCTGGTGCTAAAAAGGCTGCCAAAAGCCCCCCGAACAAACACATCTTTGTCCAGACCTAACAGGACAGACCGGCTTCTCCTTCCCAGCGAGTATCTCCTCACATCTGTTGCCCCCAGCTGGCCCCAAAGGGCTGCCCGTTCCGGAAGAGTCTCTGGCAGGGCCGATGGAGTCGCTGAAGCTTTGTTCAGGGCCCACTGAGCGCGGCATCGTTCCCGGCACCGGGCACTAAGCGGGAAACGAAAGAGACAGAACGCCCCGCCTCCTGAGGCTTCCATTCAGGTAAACAGATGACAAACGCAGCACAGTGTCTGTAAGCTGCACAGCAACACGAGCTGGCCTGACAGACAACCGGGGTGGCGGGGGCGGGGCAGGCAGGGCGAGGGGGGCTTAGAAAGGCGTCGGGGAAGTCCCCGAGAATGGGGCCGCTGCCTTGCCCCAATCTAATCTAATCAGCTGTGCCGGAAGGGCCTGGGAGAACCGGCCGCGCGTCCACCGCAGAGCACGCGAGGAGAAGCAGGGGACGGGCGTCCCGGGAGGGGGTCTCCTGGGAAGATAGGAGGCCCCGGACAGCCCCTGATGTAATGGAAAATGTCGCCGTAGAGATAGAACCCGGAGAAACAAGAAGGCGCGTCGGGGAGAAATTACACTCCCAGAACGACCTGGCGTCGCCGGGAATGACGCGTTCAGAGTCCCGATCGTGGAAGAGCGGTTAGTTTTCAGACTTCAGAATGAACCGAGAAAGCCAGCTCAGAAGACTTCATTATAATTCCAGAACCAAATGGAAACGTTAACACCGGAACGTTGTCAGACTGGAATGCGGGGGGGGGGGGGTGGCGGAAGGAGCCAAAGTCAAGGCCGGGGGCGCCAGAGTGCTGGGCCCACGGGAGGCTGAGCGAGACACACCGCAGAGGCAACGCAACGGCAGGGAAGTCGACCCTGCGCTGTGACTGCTCTGTTGGGAAGCTGGGGGCCCCACGGGTGGGAGGAGATTAAGGAGGCCGGCTCTCACGGGGGGAGCTGAGCGTCCCACGCGGACGGATTCAGAAGCAGCACCTAAGCTCCGAGGCAGAACGACAGAACTGTGGCCGAGTGACAGCTTTCTCTGCCTACAGAACAAACACGTTGAAGCGCTGACTAGCGTTTGACTTTGAGACGGTGAGACTGAGGGAGTGAAGGGCAAAGTATTGTTTTCATTTCTCGTCCTCTGAGAACATTTTACTTTTGAACTCTGCGCGTGCATGCCATTGGTTTTTAAAAAAATGTCTGGTCTCTCCACTCCGGAATAATTCATTTTTCTGTTCCTAAAAGTGACACACGCTCATTATAGCAAACGCAGAAACGATACAAAATGTTCCAGTATTTAAAGGCAACTCTTAAAACAGTGCATTTTCCTTCTAGCCTTTTACATTTTTTTACAGATTATGTTTATGCGCAGTTGCGATTATGTGAAGTAAGGATACATTTGGATGAATTCAAATTCCTGAATGTAAACTGATTAGCTTAGACGCCACAGATAATTTGTAACATTTTAAGTCTCCCTTAGGACTGAAAACAAGACCAAAAATAAGCACGGCATTAAAGTCTTGATGCAAAGAGACCTTTGACATTAAACAGTCAAGGTAGCCTGTTCATCAAGACTAGACCCCAGCAAACGAATGTCAAGTTCGCTTTGCTGTTAATCAGGCGGCGAGAGCTATTAATTGCCAGGCAAATTAAGTGACAGATTTATGTCACATCCGAAGGCGATTGCATAGGTTCCTTACCCAGACCCCGCCTTGCTCGCTGGCCTGTCTCTGTGCCCCCACCCCGAGCTCCCCCACAGCGCCCACGCCATTTGGATCTAGTTGGACGTCCAAAAATGCACCTGCCTTGGTACTTCAGCCACGCTGCCCCCTTTGCTTGGAACGCCCTTTTCGAGGTAGAAGCAAGCAGCAAATCCCTGAGGTCTCAGCTCGAACGCTGTGTGGCCTGTGATGCCAAGTCCTTCGTGGGTATTTGGCTGCCTCTTCCCTCGTGTCGCCACTAGACTGTGTCCCTGCCGTGACTAGCGACCCCACGGGGTGAAGTCGGGAGTGTGTGCTGTGGGGTTGGACTGCCCACGCGTGGCTCCCAGCCCCTCCCCCACCTGGTCGTGTGAGCCTGGGAAAGTCACTTAACCACTGTGAGCCTCAGTTTTACTCATCTGTAAGCCGGCATTAATAATAACACCTACGCTGAGGCTGGCACTTGGCACGGGGCCTGGGGGACGGCCAAGGCCCAAGGACGTCTGCTGCCACGTGTTGCTGTGTTTGGTGCTAGAAGGGTCAGCTTCCGTGTCCGGCCAGCGAGGGCAGGGACTCTGGCTTCCCATCCTCACGGCCCCTGCACCGTTGTAGCACGTGGCACTGAGTCCTTGAAAACTCAGGGACTGAATGAATGAGTAAGCGGAAAACTTAGGGACTGAATTCAGCCACCTCTGTTTTTGTGCTGATCCATTTTCAGGATAGTAGTTCCAAGAACGAGCCTCGGAGTCGTGTGGAAAGCTAACCAGCATTAAGTCAGCAAGTGAATGCTTTTCTTACCAAACCAAGAGCCACCTCCTGAATCCATCTGCTGCCTTAGCAGCCCCCGGGAAGACTCCTCAGAGAGGGAGGGGCCGTCTCTCACCGTGCGGGACCCTGCTGTCCTGTAGGTGTCTCTGAGTCACACAGAGGCTGGGCTGCGGGGCCACGCAGACTGAGGCCTGATGGGAACATGCACTTCAAGGAGAATCAAAGAATTCTTAACCACAGCGCAAGTGAGAGGATCATTAAAGCACGTTTAAAATTATCCTATCAAGTGTGTCTCATTCAGCTTTTCCGCCTTCCCTCTCTGTGGAATGACTGGTCCTGGAAACACCCTTTCAGGCCCAGGTATATTTAATGAGTCGTGACCCAGGGACCGTCCTGCCTTAGGTGGCTCCCCCTGTCCGGGCCCGCCCCCCCGAACCGCGGCTGCCGACGCTCCACCGTCAGGATGAAAAGCTGCCTGGCTCTGCCTGCCAGAGACTTGGGCCCTGCCAGCATTTTTCAAGCCTGACGCCAAGCCAGACGCTCCAGCAGGTACCAGGGGAGGATAATATTTGTCCTGCTTATCTTCAGAGGCTTTGGGGAGGCTCCCCTGAGCCGTTTTATCAAGTACAAAGTGATCTACAAATACAAGGGTTTTATTATTAAAAACACTTCTCATCCCCCAGTGGAGCGTCTAGATAAAGGAATGCTCGTGTGAGACAGAGCTCAGGGGGCTGCGGGGGACGGGAGGGAGGACCAAGTTCACACAAATGCCCCCAAGACGGGGATCCCCGTGATTCGTTAACGGGAGGGCCCTACGGGGAAGTCTTTCGGTAACATTGGCATCAACCCTCTTTGCCTATTGGCTTATTCTGCCTACGGGTCACCCTCAAGCCACCGAGGCCCAGCTGAGGAGGGAAGAACGTGGCCTCTGTCCGTTGTGTGGCTGACGTTTACGCGGGAAGCTGTCTCCTTGATTCCGCCCCCCTGTGGGGCACGAAACAGTGTCACACGTGTCCGCAGAGCCCGAGAGCAAGCTTCACAACTTGAAAAGTGCCCGAGTCCCTGAGCACTTCCTGTAGCAAAGCCGACTCGGGGGAACGCTTTGTCAGTAAGACAACCGCCGCTCGGCCTCCGCTCCCAGCCCTGCTGGCTTCCTTTCCGCAGCCCCTCCCCTGTCTCCTCGTCTGCCGCCCTGAAGAGCGTGCATGGCGTCTCTAGTGGCCAAAGGCTTAATCACTTTCTGACGCCCATCAGGAGTGGCCCGGTTCAACCTCATGCCAGGCAGATGGCGAGGGCGGCGTCTCTCTGCTGGCCCAGCCCTCCCAGCTGCCCTCTGCCCCTTTTGGTAGTGGCACCTGATTTGGGGGGGACTACCCCTGCTCCCACTCCCTCCCTGATGATCAAGTAGAGTGCATCTCCCGTCCCTTCGCGCCAGGGTGAGCCTTGCACAATTAGAATCCCAGTGATTGGTTCAGGGAGAGGCACGTGACTCCAAGCTGGGCCAATGAGAGGCAAGCCTGGGACTTTAGCAGGAACTACCAGGAAAGAGAAGCTGTCTTTCTCCTCTTGGGGTTTTCGGTGGGGAAAACGTCACGCCTAGAGTTTCTGGTCCCTTTGCCACCTGTAACCCAGAGTCCTGACCCAAACGACGGTACCACACACTATAGCCTTCTGCCTCGGCTGTTAAGAAAAATTAGAACGAGGCAGAAAGAAGTCAGTTTAAAGGACATAAAGTTCACAATTTTAGAAATACATATGTACACATGCATTTTAAAATGGAACATTCCCCCCTAGAAGAAGTGTGCGTGGGTCCGTCGGATGTCCCCCCGTATGTTGTCAGAGGTCTGGGGGAAGTGACCTGTGACATCGCACTGGCAGGGGCACGCGCTGCGTGCTGGGGACACCCTGCAGTTCATGCATTCATCTCCCAACCGGGTGCCTGCCTGTGCCCGGTGACAGATGTGTCGGGGGACAAGACAGCTGTGTTTGTTTCCCTAACGGAGGTGATGTTGTCATACGGTCCAGGGCGTCAGGAGCCCAGGGCGCACAGGGGTGGAGGGAGCCAGAGTTCCGCAACAAAGCCCCTCCCTGCCGTGCAGGCAGACCCTTGGGGGTCTCGGGGGTAGGTCCCAGGGCTTCCCAGGTGCGCTGATGACATCCCTCTTACGGAAGCGCTTTTTGCTCCGATGTCCATCTCAGTCTGTGGTGACCCTCCGATCTCTTTGTTTCCAGCCTTGAAAAGTTCCCTTGTAAAGGAAATTGAGGCCACTCGGCAATGGAAGGTCATAAGCACTGAAAAACGCCAGCCATTAATCCTGTTACTCGGCAGCGACGGGCTTTGGCAGGGGGGCTGCTGAGCTGGCTGTGGATTCAGGGCACCTTTACTCCAGGGGGCTGCAAACGCTTCCCGTGGCCGAATGCCTGGTGTTTTCCCGAGTCTCTGCTGATGGTACCAGGGGCCAGAGTCATGGTCCCCAATTCACAGAGAGCAAAAGCAACGCGGAGAAGGCTGGGGCGCCTGTCTGAGCTGTCCCAGTGAGAGGCTGAAACAGACACTGACAGCCCCCAACCCGGTCACCCCAGCGTTCCTGTCCTACACTTGGCCCATGCGCCTGCCCCCCGCCCAGCCCTGGTTGGGGCACGTTACTCCCCCAACAAGAGGCTTCCTTTGGTTTTTGCTGGCAAAGCAAAGTCGAGATTTTTTTTAAAGATTCTATTTATTTATTTTTAGAGTGAGGTGAAGGGAGGGAAAAAGAGGAGAGAAACATCAATGTGTGGTTGCCTCTTGGGCGCCCCCTACTGGGGACCTGGCCGGCAACCCAGGCACATACCGTGGTTGGCAACCAGCGACACTTTGGTTTTCAGGCCTGCACTCAATCCACTGAGCCACACCAGCCGGGGCCTCAAAATTGAGACTCTTTACCCAGGCAGGCAAGGCCCTGTGAGCTCGTGCCTCCATCACCACCCTGGCCTCTTTCCACGACTCGCTGCCCACTCCCAGACCTGCCTTCAGCCCAAAACATGCCTTCAGCCTGCTGTTCCTCATCCTGGGGTGCTCACACCTCTATCTCAACCCCTGCCCCCAGCACCTGCCCTTATAGGACCCTTCTCTGTCCTCCGAGGCCTCCAGGAAAAGCCCCCTCCTCCATGAAGCCCTCAGAGATTTTTCCTAGCAGGAAGTGAATTCTCAAACTCTCTCCTTCCTCATTAGACTTGATCTATGCCTGCCTTTTTCCCCCAATTCTGCCCGATAGTTACTCACATGCCAGTGTACCTCCCTGATGGTGCGTCAGCTCCTTGAGATAGGGAGCCACGCCTGGCTCTTCTCCACCGCTCTCGCTGCATCTGCTGCTGTGCAAGCATTTGCTGGCTGGACGCACGGCCAGTGGGATCTCTCCCAGCTTAGAAATGAGGCTGGACACCCTGTGCCTCACTCACCACTGAGCCTCTGCAGAGGCTGCTCCCCTTCTGGGACGTGCTTCCCCTCCCTGCTCTGCACACCTTCCCTGCCACCCCTCCCACCTCCGCCGCCGCTGGGTTGTGCACAGACCACCTGAGAAATGCAAACACTGCACAAGACCATACCAACCCTTGCGGCCTGCAGTGCGTCCAGATCTATTTTCTATTTTCTTCGGCTCCTTCCTGCTGCACTCCTGTCCAGTCTGTTAGTTCACTTCCGTGGACATCGGCTGTGACACAGCAATTAATGTCCTCGTTCTACTAACAGGTCCCATGAAGCACTGACCTACTTGGTTCCTTCCCCTGTCAGGTTTTTCCTTCTTCAAGAAAGTCTTCTGAACTCCGGGCTGGATGGAGCCCCTGAGCGGGGTTCTCGCAGCCCCCTCTTCCTCGAGTGTGTGTGATGTGTGTGTAAACACGGTTTTTCTGTCTTCCCTTCCCCCCACCGATTCCCAGCTTGGCCAGGCCGGGGACGCCTTTGCTTCATTCCCGTGACCGTATTCTCAGCCATCGCCCAGCACGCGGCCTGGGACTCACAGGTACACACGAAAGATCTGTTACATTGCTGGGTTGGGGTTTTAAGTTGCAAACAAAGGGCTGCCATAGTCAGATCTGAGCTGTAGGGAGGTTCCTTGGGCTACAGGCGTTTCACCGTTCAAGGACAAGGGAAGCCAGTGGAGGTGTAGGGGGACCGGGGGCTCTGAGGCGGTGGGGCAGGGAGATTCGTGGGGACTTGAACTAAGGGACAGGGAGTGGCGCCGGAGAGCTGGGGACAGACCCGTGAGATGTTCTGGAGGGAGAAAGGAGAAAATGTAATGATCTGCCTGCTTTGGGGTAAAGCTGGTTCTCGAGGGCCCTTTCTGTCACTGCCAGGAAGCAGGAAGTCACCCCTCTGGCGTATTTACGTGGGTCTCCCCCAGCTGACGCTCTTCGTCCCGGGGCTCAGCGTGTTGGGGGGGCTCAGCATGTCGGGAGGGCCGTGGTGAAAGTCCTGGCCCCGGTCCAGACCCCGACCGCCTCTGCCGACCCTCGGCTTCCCGGTCCCCACGACCCCACGCCCCCACGCCAGGGGCTCGTGGCACTTGGGCTGTCTTTGTTTCCACCATCGATGTCAGCTGTAAGCCGATGACGATGGGCAGGGATTTCGGGCGGGATCATCTCTTCACTGATCAGCTTCACACTGAAGCCCTGGTTGTTACCAAAGAGCCTGCTCCTGTCTGCTGACACGAGGCCCCCAGGGGACCAGACCCGCGGGGAGGGGAGGCAGGCTCCAGCTGCTGCCGCTCAGAGACGCAGCCCTGCACCTGCGCAGGGTCTGGGGCAGCTGTGAGCCGGGGACTGTGACTGCGCAGTGGGACCGAGACCTGCCTCTGTCCCGGGTTTGGTGTTTGTGCTTGTCACGAGGGCACTGTCACCAGCAGTGGTTCCCGCCGTCTGTGACTGTCCTCGCTGGGTTGTTAAAACTGCCACATAATGACGGACACAACTGATGGGACAGTCTGGGAGCACGATGACATCGGTGACATCAGCCACTTGACCGATGGCCTCCGTGCAAGCTTCATGCCCCAACACGAGCAAACCCGCCGGCCGTGGGACGAGGGGCTTTTTACAGGGCGTCTCCTGAGGACTTGATCCCCTCCTCCAGGCCATGCTGTGCAGGGCCGGGGCGAGCTGGCCGCCTTCCTCCGCTGCCCTTTCTTCTCCCCGGGACGCGCTCTTCCGTCCCCTCCAGGCCGAGCACACAGCGAACTCTCTCTTCTCAGACAAACGAGTCTGCGTGCCCCTCCCCAGATAGACCTCCTTTCCTCACGTGCCGCCCGCGTTCCTAATCTGCTCGGTCCGTTTACGTCACGGCGGCCTTGCCTGACGCCTGGCCTGCTTCTCAGTGCGGGCTGCCGTGACTTCCGAGTGGCCAGACACCCAGGAGCACCCTTCCTCCCACGATGGGGCAGAGGTGGGGCGTGGAGGAAGAAGACGCCAGGGAGAGGACATCCACGCGGACACCCACGGAACAGGGGCCGGCCGCGGCTCTGCGCGGAGTCTGCGGCCAGCCCCGGCCCGGGGCTGTCTCTGGTGGAGCCGGTGCTCACGCCGTGGCCTCTCCCAAGTCCCTGAAGCCCCGGGCTCTTTGGAATGGGCTCCAGCACCTGGAGTTTCCATGCTGGATCCCTGCACGGAATTCAGAGTCAGAGGATAACCCCGACCTCATCGGAAGGGGGGCCACCGCCCGGAGTCGGAAGGCAGGCTGAGAGCGCAGACCGGTGTGTTCCGAAACGCAGCCGCACGGCCCGATGTGTGGCGATTCTGTCCACAACGTGGATCGACTCCCTGCCGCTGCCCTGGGCGAGGCTGCCCGAGGGGTCTGAGACCCTGGTGCCCCACCCCCTGCCTGCTGTCGGCCAACCTCAGGGGGATCCCTGAGGTTCCCGGCAGCTCCCGTGGAGACGTTTTTGCATGTTTTCTCACAAAGCCACCCAGAGCACCCTCGCAGGCCTGCGGATCTCCGAGGACGGTGCTCTGAGCTCACAGCGCCAAGTAACGCACGCACTGCGGAAACCCACAGGGTGCTGAAGTCGGGGACCGCCCGTGCGTGGTCCTGGAACAGTGTCTCATCAGGACGATCAAATATTAACACTCGAGTCCGGAGCGTGGACAAAGGAGAGGTGGCGCATACACGCAGCGCCGGAATATTACTCAGCCGTGAAAAAGAACGGGATCTCGCCGTTGGCGACGGCATCGACGGAGCCGGAGGCTACTGTGCCGAGTGAAGTAAGTCAGACGGAGGACGATCAGCACCCTGTGGTTTCACTGATACGTGGGATCTAAAAACAAAAGCAGAATAAACAGACGAAAGGGAAACGGACTCAGAGACAGGGAACAAACTGCTGGCCGTCCGCGGGGAGGGAGCAGCGCCGGGTGTGCAGGGCGAAGGGGCTGAAAACACGCCACTGCCAGTGACAACACAGCCACGGGCGCACAGCGCAGCTCAGGGAATCCGGCCGGTGGTGTCGGTAACTCCGGGCGGTGCCAGGTGGGTGCTAGACCTACGGGGTGATCGCTTCCTGAGTTATGTAAACGTCCCGTCACTGTGTTCCACCCCCGGAACCAAGTATTAATATTGCGTGTCAGCTGCAGTCGAAACAACGCTTTAAGTGCCTGAGGTTGGGGGAGCCTGACCGGACTCCAGAACCACCCAGGACACCTACTAAGAGTGTGGACTCTTGGGTCTCACCCAGGACACTCTGAGTCAGGGTTCGAGTGTGCTGTCTCGTTTTCCCAAGTCCCTCGGGTGGCGTGGAGGCAGCCGGCTGAGTGGAGTGGAGCCCATCCCCCAGGGGTGAGGGAGAGCGTGGGCCTGGGACTAGAGGCAGCTCCCAGCGCTGCCGCCTCAGTGCCTGTGGGGCGCTTGGCAGACCAGTGGGCGTCAGGGGGACTGGAGACCTCGGAGAGGCTGAGCTTTCAATCACTTTGGGTTCCAAAGGGCGTGAGCTCACTCACCAAAGGACAGAGCAGATCCAGCAGGGGTGGGGCCGAATGGGGAGGAGGCAGCTCTGTTGGGGTGTTTGGGGAAGACAGAGATTCGGGTGCTTGCGCAGCTGTGGAGGTTTTCAGCAAGTTTTTGAGGCACAGCAGTCCCCCCTTATCCACGGGGGATGTGGAGGAAGATCCCCGCGGATACCTGAAACCGCGGGAGGTACGGAACCCTGGATATACTTCTTGTTTCTACACACAGATACCTGTGATAATCAGGCGCCATAAGAGATCAGTAACAACTAATAAAACAGAACCACTGTAACACGGACTGTAAAAACGGGACGGCATGGGCGGCGAGGGGGCGTGTCTCTAACACGTGACTATGCGGCACTCAAACGCCTCCTGGAGAAACTCCAGATGACGCAAGGCCCCCGAGACAACACCAAGGGAGGGGAGTGATGTGACCAGGTGACGTCAGGGGTCTCTTGGGTGTACGGGAACCGCCCGCATCACCGCACAGGCACTCCTAGGTGCCTGTGAGATGAGGCTGCGGTGACCGGAGTCCAAGCCATGCAACACTGTCACCGTCCAGCCAGTGCCAGAAGCTCCTTGGTGACCGCGGGGCGGGGCGTCGGGAGCTGGAGACAGACGGGGGAGGAGACGCGTCCCGGCGGGCTCAGGACTCGCGAGATTTCACCTGCTGCTTGGCACGCGGGACGTCCCCACAGGTCAGTGGTTTATTTCTGGGTTTCTCCCCTTATTATTTGGGCCTCGGTGGCCGTGGGTAACGGAGACCCTGGGAAGTGGAACCAAGGGGTAGGGGGACTGCTGTGCTTTGCAGGGTAATTGCCCTTTTGCCATATCTTCCAAAACTTCGCTAAAGCGCTGCGTGTGTCTCCAGTGTTGGGCGTGAGCGCGCGTGTATTTTGAATGCCACCCAGCTGGTACTGGTCTTCCGGGCACCCAGCGTTACTCGGGTTACAGATGTCAAAACACGGCCCTTGCAGGATCGTTTGGTGGATTTGAGATATCCTACTTAAAATGTCTGTCAAGTAGTAGATGCTCCAAAAAAAAAAAAGAGGAAGAAGAAGAAGCTAGCTGATTATTGGATTCCCAGCAAAGACTGGGGACCACATGTCGTGCTGGGCATGGAGGGTACGGAATTGAGTGAGGACCTCAGAGCTTGGGCGCAGTCACTTGTACCGTAGTGTCGATGCACGATTCGGACGTTGTCAGGCCTTGGCTGCGTCAACTCTGAAAAAGTCCACCAGGATCGGACCAACGTGTTTAAAAATCCCCGGACTCAGGAGTGTCTGAGTGGGAAGGGGCTTTCCAGAGCACAGATTTCGTGTCCCGTAATTCACCCACGAGGGACTGAGGTGCAGAGAAGGGCTGAGGACTGCTGATGAATTGTTTCTATTTTATTAAGTGTTTAAAGGTGTGGTCATTATTTATAGGGCAACTTTAGGAATTACTACAAATAACTAAGACAGATAGATAGCACGAAGCGTAAAACGTCCAGTGCAGATTGCTTATTTTATTAATGAGGAAACCCGGGTTGTATTTTATTTCATTCACCCCTGAGTCGTGGCCTGCAGGCCAGAGCACCTGAGCGAGATTTGGGGGAGGGGGTGGGGAAAGAACAGTCGTCGTTTTGAATTTTTTTTCTTTCCAGAAAAGTGTGGATAAACTGCTGCCCAAATATATTTCCAGTCCTTTCTTGAAGGACTGGTTTTATTATGCCAAAGAACTCTTAAGTCTCCTGGAATAAAGAAAAGTGGAAATGTATACACGCACCCTAGGTCTACACAGAGTCAAAGGATGTGTGTGTGCGTGTTAGGGTGCAAACGCCTGCCAGTGGTCTAAGGGAGAACCATACAGAGTGGCCCACGGAGCAAGGAGTCTGCAGGCAGCGGGTCCCCGCCGGGTGTGCCGGCTCAGCCTGTCTGCAGGGACCAGGCCTTTCCACGGCTCTCGGCTGCCGCATCCTCACTCAGCACGTGGGCAGTTTGTCCACCGGCTGGGAACCCTAAATTACGTGTCTCCACTCCGAGCCTCACACTCGCGTTCAGAACAGCCAGCACGCAGAGGACTAGCTCTCTCTGTTTATCGAGGAGCAAAGCCCTCTGCAGACTCCTCCAGCGGAATCCCGCCAGTTCCCAAGGCTGGATCTGTGTCACAGGTCCGCTGATGGCCGGCGAAGCGAAAGGCGACCGCCCGGTGGGGCTCAGACCACTTGGAATTCACCTCCTGGGTTGACAGAGGGTCCCTCTCTCTCTGAAATGTTGCTTCTCAAACAATGTGAAATTCTCTGAAGAGGAGACCCAGAATAGCTCTTGGGAGGGGAGCATGCCGTCTGCCGCATTTATAGGTGACACCGATTCCGGAATTTCTTTGGAGTAGCATGTTGTAAGAATACTTTCCCTATGGGTTAGCAGGAAAGCACGTGGGTTTTAGCGGCAGATGTCCTAGGTTCGAAGTAATAGCCCATATTAGCTATTATTCAGTTTTCTCATCTGTAAATTGGAGATAATATAGCACCTACCTCATAGTTACCGGGGGAATAATAATAATAATAATAATTATTATTATTATTATCACTACTATTGCAAAAAGTGAGTGGGCAACATTGTGCCATTATTAACCTGAAGCGGCGTCAGGCACATAGTAACTCATTTGGTAAATGTTAGCTGCTTTTTATTTAAATTCGCACTGGTGCTGCAGATTTAAATTCTGTGTATCCTCATTCAAGTCGAAATTGTATAAGACGCTTCCCCATTCCCAAAGCCTGTGTCTGTGCTCTTCTAAACATAGAACAGTGTCTGCTCTGGATGGGTCCCCTCCTTGGCGGGCTTCCGTTTTTAGCCTGAGAAGTGTAGATGGAGCGTTGCTGGTGTTTTTCACTCATTTTCAGACTGCCGTAGAGCGAATCCTGTTTTAAAAGCTTCCATTCGTTTGCTCCCAGAATCCATTTATTTGCTCCCAAATTGGATGTTTGCGTCTCGGGTCCAAAGTGAAACAACAATGCAATTTGCCTTATCTGCTCTCCGTTTCTGGCTCCCAGCCCTTGGCCTTGGCTGCACGCTGCACCCGCCTCCCCGGGCGCCAGGGCACACAGCCTGTGAGCTTGCCTCCCAGGCCCCGGAAACTGAGCTGAGCTGGAAAATTCCGAGGTCGCTCGGAAGACTGACAGAACCACTGGCTCGCTTCAGCCTACAGCACGGATGGGAGGCTGTGCTTGCCTGGAACCCAGTCCCCAGAGTTCGAAGTGGAAGCTGCTCCTCTTCGGCAAAAGGAAGCTATTCTTCACGAGTGGCAAGTGGGCCGATCTGTTCCAGGCGCTTTTGCCCACGGCGCCCTTGACAAGCCTTGGCACCGTCGGCTGCCTGGATTTTCTTGCTATTTATTCCTGAGAGGTCCCCGGGAGTTCTGTAAACAAACGAGGTGTCCCCCGGGAGGCACGGCGGCAGGAATAGATGGTTGGGGGGTGGACCGTCCGGTGCAGCGAGCCTCAGAGAATGGGCACCCACCTCCCTTCCCACACGGGTGCCGGCGGGGGTCTGCTGGGTGTCCCTGCTGACCTGAAGGAAGGTCACAGGCACTGCTGGTGAACTTTGACTGTGCATGGGCGTCCTGGGAGCTGGGGAAACACGGCCGAGGTGTTTTCATCGCCCGGTGCATCCTTTCCGGGCTCGCCCTCTCTTTTTTATTTTTCACTTTCCGACTGTGTGGTGGATGGATCATTTCCCTTTCCCAGCTCACTCAGTCATACAAGGTGCACTTGCCAGTGTTCTGTACTGAAGTGAAAACTTTTTCAGTTTCTGTTTCTCTGATTGTACAATGGAAATAACGGTAAATTCAGTCGATTGCATAACTGCCCAGCATTTTAATACTTTTTAAGATTCTGGAGCTCGAAGTGAGGTGTTTCCAGTTGCACATCAGAATTTCGGAACCTTGTTGGCTTGAAATAGAGACGAAAAAAAAGCTATTCTGAGGCGGCTGGCATTTTGTTCCCTGTAACTCAGAGGGAGAGGGTGGGGGTGGGGGGGCCTTTCCGGGCAGAGTCTCGGTTCTGGGAGGAAGGGCTCTGGAGAGTTTTCTGTCTGTTTTTCCAAAGACTGACTCCGAAGTGTGTGAAGGTAAGTCAGATGCAGACGTGGGAGCCTGGGACCTCAGTATTTCCAACCACGTGAAATCATACACGCCAAGGGTGCGCGCAGGGCAAGGGTGCGACTTTAGGAAAACAGGTGCTGTTTCTGACCGCCCACGTTTCCCCCGGGGGCGGGGTCAGCTTGGAGGCGTTTGGTAAGATGAAGCTGAGAACGCCGCCCCGAGGGGCTGCCGCCAAGTGCGTGTGCGAACGCTGGGTGTCACACATTGTGACGCGCCGCGGGGGCTCTCGTGACAGGCGGCGTCGGCAGCGGTGAGCCAGGTGTCACAGCGCAGGCAGCACAGCCAATGACACGGTAGTGACCGTGCGCGGTGCCAGGTGGGCGCCGGCCGCGTGGGGGGCGGGGCCACCCTGGAGGGTCTGTCAACGTCCAGCCGCTGTGCCAATATAACACCGAGTGCCAGCGGTACCTGATCAATTAAAATAAACGTCCCTGTCCAGCAGGTGGAGGCCGAGGACCCCCGGAGCGTCCAGGGCGGGTGCTGCTCCGGACCGCAGTGGGGCGGGGGGCCCACAGAGGGGGAGCAGCGGTCACGGAGCTTGTCCCGGGCCCCAGTGCTGGTGGGCCGCTCTGAGCCCCCCGGTCACCTCCTCTGGCTCTTCTCCATTCAGACCGTGTCTGACCCTCAGGCCCGAGACCCCTTACCTTTCTTTGTGTCTCCTCTTGTCCCAATTCCCGTGAACTTTAGGGCCTTCGATGCAAAGGAGCTCGTTAAACACGTTTTTTCCCCCATGGTGGGGCTGGTGGGCCCCTTGGATAGGACACAGATGGTGGGGAGGAAGGAGGGTTTGTTCTCCTCGGAGGACAGGGGGCAGATTTTGGCATCCTTGTGCAGGACCCCCAGTGGTGCGGGGGGTCAGTAGCACCCTCACCTCCCACCCTGGGCAGCGACTTTACAGGCTGCTCTGAACCAGCAGTGCCCTCCCCAAAGGGAGTTCTCTCTCCGTCTCTGCAGGCGTGAAACACACATGTGCAGAACACGGCAGGCCGAGCGGACACAGCAGGCCCCTTCCACTGTGAGCACACAGAAATGCTCGGTAAAACAGTGAACATTTACTTGACTGTATAGCCGAGCTCTGTAGTTAAAGGAGCTGTCATTAATGAGAGAGAAGAATGTGCTCAGGTGTCAGGAGAGAAGAGGAGCACAGCACTTGAGTGGAGGATGGGGGAGGATGCGGGAATGGGGGGGAGGGGACGGGGGAGGGGAGGGGAGGGGGCAGCACCCAGATGAAGGCCTTCAGGGCCTGGCACGGATGTTGCTGTGCATCTGGGAGCAGGAAATGAGACCGCAGGCCTGTGCCAGGTGGGGGGTTGAAAGAGAACCTTCTGCATCCAACTGGGAGCCTCAAAGCGCTGCCCTTTACTTGAAGGGAAGAGTCTCAGACCTCTAGGGCTCCGGGGAGTTCACCATCTGTTTGCGACCGTGCACGGAAATCACGTCACCATAGAGGAATCGGGATTCTCAGGACACGGTGTGAACCATTGCACCACCTTACCTACCTGGGCCATGCAGAGCATCGGTGCGGGAAGTGGAGGAGAAAATGCTCCAACCAGTAAACATATCCAGGTCCCGGGTGGGGGGGCATCCCGGGGACCCCTCCAGGGATGAACGCACCATCCTGGGCACACGAGAGTCCACAGAAATTAACGGTGAACTTAACGCAAAACATTTCAGGCCACACTGGGAAACAGATTCCGGGAAAGAAAGGGATTTGGGGCAGGACATAGTAAAGTGAATACCCGGAGAATTAGAGAAATGAAATCATGCAAAAGGCCTGTAAGATAAGAATCTTTAACACTGTAACAATCCTGAGCACTTGCTATATGCCCAGCACAGTTGTAAGCACCTTGCGTGGGGTGTTATGGACCCGACCAGGCCGGGGAATCGGAGGCTATCACAGCCACACCGTGTGGGATGAGGAAACGAAGGAGCGAACTGAGTAACCGAGGTCACACAGGAAGTGGGGGGTCACCAGATCCGACACGGTGATAGGGTCATCTCGGGGCATGTGGCTGCCTGTCCGGGAACGGCCAGGGTGGCCAAGCAGGTCGTTTGGGGGCTGTGACCAGTGCAGCCACGGGAAGGGCACCAGGCTAGACCAAGTCTTCTCTGGATCGAACACTTTTTCGTTTCCCGAATGACGAGCCGGGGGTGAGCAAGCTGGCCAGGGGGCGGCACACCTGTCACCGCTGTGACCTCACAGCACCTCTCGATGCATTTCCCTAGGCCCGTCCCTACAGTCCAGCGTCCTCAGGAAGTGACCACGTGGTCCAGAGACATCAGCAGCCGCAGCTGGGGGACCCTGTGCCGGCTCAGAGGGGCCCGTGGTTACCTTTTCAGAAAGCTTGGGAGCTGGTTACTGATGATTAAACTCAGCAATTGTAAAAATTACATTATACAAAGTTACAATTAAGTGATATTAAAATAAGGCAATAAGCTCTCAAAACTCATCAGTCCCTGATTATTATAGTTTCAAGATTGCAGGCACTTATTGCATATGCCAGGGTCCCTGGCCCCTCTGTGACAGACAGGCAGCTGCCTGGGGGATTAGCCTCCCCTTGCTGTCGCATCCAATTATCACGGACTTCGCAGCTTAAAACACCGCGGTTTATTGTCTCCCAGTTTAGGCAGAAGCCCCAGGGGGGACTCCGGTGGGCTTTAAGCTCATGGGCTCACGAGGCCAGAATCGAGATGGTGGCTGGGTGGGCTCCAGTCTGGAGGATGGGGGAAGAGTCTGCTTCCAGGCTTACTCGGGCCAAAGGTACAAGAATTCAGTGCCTTGTAGCAGCAGGACTGAGCTCCTGGGTCCTTTGCTGGCTCCTGGACGGAGGTCGTTATCCCTGGGAGAGGCCACCTGCGTTCTCTGGCCCGTGGGTGTCTGTGTCCCTGTGCTCACTGCAGCCTCATTCGTGACAGCCGAGATATGGAAACTACCGAAGATGAGCAGCCCAAGGAGAAGTGGTATATGGCCCTGGCTGGTGTGGCTCAGTGGATTGAGCACCGGTCTGCAAACCATGGGGTCGTCAGTTTGATTCCCAGTCAGGGCACATGCCTGGGCCGAGGGCCGGGTCCCCAGTAGGGGGTGCATGAGAGGCAACCGCACATGGACGTTTCCCTTTTGGATGAAAGTGGACCCAGAGTCGGATTTGTTCATCTTTCCTCGTCCACCTGTCGGAGTTCAGATCACTGAGGAATTTGGGCCCCCTGGGGAGGGAATGGCTTGTTGACACGGACTGGGGAATTTTGTCCCCTGTGTTTGTGCTTGCCCGTGGCTGAAGTGTTAGATGGGAAGCTGCAAGGTTGCCCGTGTGTGTCCGTATGTTTACACGTCTGCAGTGCAGCCCCTGCCCAGAGGTGGGGTCTGTAGCGCTGCCTCTCATCGTGTGCGTTTGTCCTGTCTTCCTTCTTCTGAGCTGTGTTACCATGCTGGGTCGTAAAGTCCCTCAGAGGCACTCTAGTCTGGTTGACTTAGAGGAAGACAAGACCTTATATGAATTAAGTGTTCCTAAAATTCCCAGAAATTAAGAAACTTAAACCTCAAATAGTTCCAGTGTGAAAAAAAGGTATGGTTATATAAACTAACAGGAATGTTTTCATAATTCCAGTTCACATAATCTAGGTAAGACTTTGGCACCCGAGAGTCGTTTAATAATTTGGTTTAATGAAAGCAGCAATGTTTCCTCTGCGTTGGGTTAAATGTAATAAAAACGTGCACGTTTATTCTGCTTGGGCCTGGTGAACACGCAGCTCATTCATCAAATACGCCAGCATTCCTTCTCCTCCGCGTTTAAGATTATGAAAAATGTGAACTAGTGTTTCGCAGAATCAAATCCTTATTCTGAAAACTTTATTCTGGCAATAGCTATGTTTCGTCGTACGTGAAGTTGAAGGTCATTTCCAGCGTCTTCAGGCAGCTCAAAACTTCGGACTGCTACGAAGCTGGCTTCACTCACAGACATTCGTTGGAGACACACGCCCTCTCTCACCGGGGAGAGCGTAGGAACGCTCGTTCCCAACCGCACGTAGTCTGAGGTGTGTGTACGCTGGTCTGTTAGGCTTATATCCTGCAGAGAGGCTGGGGTGCGGGGTCTGCCGATGAGCGTGAGCGTGAGGCGCGCATTCTGCTGTCGGCTCTGCCGACCTGTTTAGAACGGGGGTCCAACCGACCGAGCCCGGCACCAGCCTCCAAACGCTCTCGGTGGGGCGGCCGTGGTTGAACGCTCCCATCAACACGTGTGAATGAGGTCGGACGGAGGAGCAGCCTCGCACGCCGGTCAGCCAGCTGCGTCTCTGTTCATGAAAAAAGGGAGTAGTTTTGTCCTAAACGAAAATGACTGGTGGTTGAAGGGTGAGGAAGAAGAGAGAAGGACCGAACCTGAAGGATGGGAAATCCCACGAAGGTTTGTGGGGAGGAAACGTTGTTTGTTGTGGGCAAAGCTAGCTGAGGTCTGATGGGTTTATCTGTAAGGCTTCAAAGAGGGCTTGGGTACAAATACGATGCTGATGCAAAAACCAGGATTTGTTTTTATCTCTGTCCCAATGACAAAAAGCGTTTGGACCATTGGCCCGCTCTTAATATGAGGTTATAAAATGTGACTCTTTACCTTCTGTGTAATCTGCCAAGAGAGCAGAGATGCTGTGTCTTAACAGAAAAACCTTCCATGGTTTGTGTGGATTTTATTACAGCCTTGGTGATGGACAGAAACAAGCTTGTCACTTAGGTTCTTTACCGACTTGCTACCTTCTGCGTTCTATTATCACTTTGAAATAAGGAGCAAAATGTGTCTCAGGCACCCAGTTCCTGTCTCAGATGTCCAGGTCTCCTAACAACTCTGATTTTTGCCTCTCCAAACCCCGCTTCTAAATTGTATCTTTTGCACCTCAAACCGTCTTTGAGATTCCCCTGAGGGCCCCGGGAAACTCCCAGGGAATTCGTTCTGTCACCTTTTCAAGGAGAGGTGTTAGAAACGATAAGGTTTACGTGCTTTCCTAAGGTTTACAAGCACAGAGTTGTCCAGTCGAAGGAGATGCTCGGCCTTCCCCAGGCTGCATCTGTGTGGGTAACGCTATTCGTGCAAATAGTTCAGAGCTGCGTGTCCCATGGGACGTTCCCGGGGACCGTCAGCGCCCTCACTGTGTGGGACACGCTCCTTGATCAGAGTCCCGGTGATGCTTTGCCTTACATTGGACAAAACAAGCGCAGTGCTAGTCACATTGCATTTTGTTAAACGTTACCTTTGTGGCCACTTTATTTCTTTAATTTGAATTCAGCATCTGCTGGGCGATAGTTTCGAGAGGAGTTTTATTACCTGTGGCGTTTTCGTAACAGATGTTCAGGACTTACTCCAGGCTTGGAGAATCTCTTTGCTTGGTATTCCTGATATGGTCTTGGTATTTTCTAACGATATGCTTGATATTCCATGGTATATTGTGTTTTAGGATGATAGTATGTTAAATATAAAGATTTTTTCATTGTAAAAATTATGCTTATTTGCCCTGGCCGGTGTGGCTCAGTTAGTTGGAGCATTATCCCATCAACCAGAAGGTTGGGGGTTCACTTCTCAGGGCACGTAATGCAAGTGGCCCCCATACCCTTGCATTGTCCGAGATGCACCCCCATCCCTGCTCAGGACTCCCACAGGCCTCGCCGACCACTCCCTTGTCTACCTGCTCCCACGAGACCCCGCCCTCGCTGCCGAGCTTCCTCCGTGTCGAGACAGCCTGAATGGAATCCTGTGCCTCACTGTCTGGCACATCCCGCCTCTGACACTTGGCTGTCCTCTTCCATCGGCGGTTCTCGATTCCCTGACCTCTGTGAGCCTCAGCTTCCTCCCCCGTAAAGGACGGGGGCTGCCGCCTCTGAGAAGTACGAGGATGGAGCCAAAGAACACCCGGAGGGAGCCAAGCTCAGCCGTGGTGAGTGCTCAGTATCAGTCCCTCTCCTTGGAGGAAAAAGTCCCAAGGCCACGAGGGGCAGCGTGGGAGCTGCTGAAGACACGGAATTCATCACTGTCGCTGCGTCTCCCCAACGGGGAGGCAGCCGGAGCAGGTGCCCTGACACGGATGATGCAGTGGGGAGGGGGGGCAGGAGCGCCGCCCCACGCCCGTCGGGTTGGGGCTCGTGTTCCTTCCTTCTAGGCGCAGACATCCGGCCCCACTGGGGCTTGCGTGTGCTGGAAGTCTGTTCCCTGGTCCTCTGAGGTCCTTAGAAAAGTCCTTTCCCTTCATGACCCAACAGCAAGGGGCCTCTCAGTGGGGAGCCCCCGTCCTGGCCGGGCTGGGTGCCCACGTCGGAAGTTTATCCCTGGGGCAGCTGAGCACACCAGGTGTCTGGGCTGTTTTCGCGTCTCAGGCCAGAAACAGCCGGGCCCAGGGACAGGTGCAGAGGGCCGTCTCCGACTGTGCTGCGTGAGGTCGCCATCCTTCTCCCCGCCCTGCGTGGGGCCCCCTCCGGGCCGGCTGGCGGCTCCTGAACACACCGAGATATTTCTGGAAAGGAGAAAAGCAGAAGAAACTATAAACATTCCCTGGAAGGTTACAGGAAAGGACAATGTGTCGGCTTGATAACTGGATCGGCGACGCCAACGGCCGCAGTTAGCATTCAGCGAACGCCAGATTTAGACGCGGAAATGCAGAGGGATCAGAAACACATTCGCTCCCCAGGGGAGATCAGCGGTGCTTGGCAGCAGGTGGGAATCAGCCTGCGCGCAGAAGGAGCCAATCCTCACGGCCCGGGGACTCTGACCTCTGAGACAGGGAGATCCCTGAAGGGGACCCGTGACAACGAGGGAGACGTATTTGCAGCTGTCTGTGACTCACCCCCCATGGCTCTCGGTGACGCTTCTGATTTTTCTTTTTCCACGTTTCCAATTCCTCCCGCCATACCCCTCACCCGCCGTCACCTTCTAAGTTCAATGTGTGCCTCATCGGGGCCAGATTCCCCAGGAAGCTTTGTAGACACGGTGGCCAGGGACAACAGACTGTTTTAATTTCTTTTAAAATCAGAAAAAAAGGACTTTTAGGTCAAAGAAAATGTTTCAATATTAATATATTCATCTTTATACCAAATGCATAAAGTGGAATTTAAGCTCTTCTTCTTACAGGGGAAAGGGCCCACGAAAGTCACAGCTCCGAGCTGGCGGGTCTGCTTGTCCTTTGTAAGAGGGGACGCAGACACTACGGGACGGCCCGTTTTGTCCCGAGGTAAAGCTAGCACAGGGCCCAAGGCTACCGCCCAGGCCCCCAGCCTCGGGGCTGAGCACCCCTGGCTTTTGCAAGCAGCACCCCTCACCTTGGCAGCTTCAAGCCACGGATTGTTTTTACCCACCAGACGCGAGACAGAAGTCCCAACACTTCCGCCATCTCCCTCCGCTCGTCCGCACTCGCCCCCTCACTGCTGCTGGTTGTTTCCCAGCAGTGCCTGCCACTGCGCACCCTGGCACCGCACACCTGCGCCAGACTGGGGCTGTGGGTCAGGGAGTCAGCGCCCAGCGCTGTGTCCGCTGCACTTTGGCCGTTGATTTCTCAGTCAGACGAAGCCTCACCTTGCGCTTTCTTCAAGGACTTGAGGTCAGTGCTGTCCGAGTTCTGGCCTGCTTGTGAGAGATTCTCCTGCCATCTTTGTATCCGAGTGCAGTTTGTCAGGACATAAAATTCCCGGGTCACATCTTTTCTCAGGGGTGTGGGAGCATTTTTCCGGGGCTGGCTTGTCTAGTCAGGTTGTATCGCCTCGTCTGCCACCAGTTCTCCTGGTTCTCGGTCAGTGTGGAGCTGTGTGGCCCGGGACACGCTGCTTACCTTACCTGAGTCCCAGTCTCCTTACTGTCACGATGCAGGTGTTAACTGGACTTGCAGTCTAGGGGTGAGAAGGTGGCTTGAAAGAGATTAATGACCAAAATGGTTTCCACAGTCCCTGGGAGGAAGCAAGAGCTGGGGGGTGTCTGTCCCGCTGTCCCGGCAGTGCCACGAGGGCCAGGTGCCCGGGTGCAGAGCCGCCAGCCGGGGAAGCTGCCAGCGCAGAAGGAGCGCGGGGCTGGGAGCCAGAAGCCCTGGGCCCGTCCTCTCGGTGCCGTCGGCCAGCTGGCCGCCAGCCCTTTCAGCCCGGAGCGCGGCCCCTCGCCTGGACGGAGGGTGCTTGCCCCGCCTCTGTCGTAAGGATCTGGGAATGGGAGCACATCGAATGCTCTGGGAGCAGCGGGAGAAGATGCAGACAGGAGGGCTATTACTGCTGATAAAATAGCAGGTGGCAACATGGAGGTCAGGTCTCGGGGAGGGGGGGCTTCAGAAGGAACACCGTGGCGTCCCTGGTCCAGCCGGGAAAGGCGGGGCTCCGAGTGCTCAGGAGGTGGCCCAGCTGTGGCCTGGGGTTGAAACCCGGGCTCTGCAGCAGGATTGCCTGGGTGACAATCCCCCTGTGCCCCCGACTGACTCGGAGTCCTGGGAAGCGATTTGCCTGTGTGTGCTTCCTCGAGGTAGAACGAGGGGGACCCTCACCCCTCACTGCGTGGGGTTCTGAGTGTCAGGCCCACTGAGGCATGTGGGCACCGTGGCTTCTAAACCTTAGAGAAACTTCCGCACGGTGAGCTCAGTAATCCCAGTGGCCAGTGACACGCCTTCTGACCGCTTGGTGACAGCCGTCTTGGTTCCAACCACAGGCCCCTCATTTGCACATTTTGGTGGGGGAAGGAAGTCTGGGTTTGTTCCAGTTCAGCCACCTGGTGGTTTCTGTTTGTCTCCTGACGAGGTCCTGCAAAACTGATGGAGGGAAAGACCGATGTCGACCAAATCGCGTCTGATGAAGGACGCCCAGGAGCTTCCGAATTCCACTTGCCGTGCGCTCTGCTCCCTCAGAGGACCCGGGGCCTGGCAGAGGGCTTGAAAACTGGTTCGGGGAAGAAGTTACAAAGATGCGCATTTGCTGCAGCCAGAAGAAAATTAAAGCTCGTATTCTTGAGACAAAACGGCATCCATTTCCCCAAATATTTCTATTCCGTGAACACACTCCCTTTATTGGAAGTGAGTGGGTCACGTGACGTTATACTTCACTGGAAACAAATTCTCTTTAGAAGATAATTTCTTCATTATCCTCGGAGGCTCTGGAATCAGCTCTTAGACTCAGAATCCAATTTTGAGTGACTTAGGGAAGTAAAACCTTTATATATTTTCTCTCTGAATTACAGAAGAGCAAAGACTGAACACCTCCATGAAGACAACCCATTAAAGCGTCTCACTGAACAACAGTAACACATTTAGAAACTGGTAATTTTGCAATAAATTGAACTTAATACATTGAGTTAAAGAAGGCTTTTCTTCCGTGAATTAGCATTTCGTATTTTGGTTTCCCTGTAATTCCAGGCAGGTCGGCTTACAACTAGAATAAAATAACAGGATATGAGCACTAGCCCCTCACTCAATTCTACGAGAGCCGCGTGGGTTTGTACAGTTTTCCTTATTTATATACGGGGAAACTGAGGCACGGGCAGGTTATCCTGGTGATAGAGGGATTTGAACTCGGTTCTGCTCCACTTCTCAGCCTTTGTTCTTGCTACCGTAGGGGACACCACCCACTAGTAAAGGACTTCTCGTGACAGCGCACCCCTGGCGCACACGGGGAAACCAAGGCTGTCGGAGGCAGAGGCACCCACAGCTGGGGCTCACTGCCAGCTGCCGGGGGATGGAGGGGGCTCGGTGGCAGGCGGAGTCCGGCTGGCCGTCTGCCCTGGAACAGGGTCAGACAGTTGATCTAACCTCCAGGAACCCATTATCTTACCTGTAAAATGAGAATAAACTTAATCACAAGGAGATTCTGAGGGTTCAACGAGCTTACGATCGGCAGCGTGCTTAGCGCCAGGGCCGGGCACATGATAAGTGACAAAGTAGCCGTAATCGCTCTCTGTAACATTAGTAATAACAACAGGAAGTGCAGCCCAGCCGTCCCGAGTTCAGCTGAGGGTCCTGTGGCAGTTTGTTGCCACCCCAGTCCAATTACGTAAACACGCCAGCCTGAGGGCCGGTGCCCTCCACCCCATTTATTTCTGCGGGAATCTATTTAAGCCGCTCAGCCGGGCTTTGGGCCGGCCCACTTGCGGGGAGGACGTATCGACGTAAAGCTGGCACGGACTCTGCGGCGCAGAGATGCAGCTGGCTGCCCTGATTTCTTGGGCACTGGCCACGAATTCCCTGGGGCCTCTTGGGAAATCTGGGGTTGTGCTTTCGCTCTTTGCAGTAAGCCCCACCCCACCCCGGGCCCCCACCCTGCTGGCCCCTCTGATGAGTCAGCCCTGACACGCCCAGTTCATTACGGATTCCCTGGGCTCTCTGGAAATCAGGGCCCCGCTAATTTGCCCGCATCCCAGCCTCCCAAGCTCCCGCCGCGCCCCCCGCCACTCTGGCAGCCGCCGCCCTGCAGCCCTGGGTCACACCACAGTAGCTCTTAATTGCCCACGGTGCCTGGTCCTTCTTTTTCTCTGTGGCCGAAGCTCCGCGTGGGGACCCTCTCGTGCTGATAGTTTGTTTCCTACGCCTCCCATTAGTCAGCGGACTTGCGTCCGAGGCGCACTCGTCTTCTCTGCAAAGAAGCCTTTATCACGCTCCCGATCCCTCTGGTGGAATCCTTCCGCCCGAGTCTTCCCGGGCGGCTTCTCCTGACGCAGCGGCTTCTCCTGACGCAGCGACTTCTGCCCCTGCAGCTGCGCCAAGGACAATGGCTGTTTGTGAGGTCGCTCTGTGTCAGGGGCTTTATTTGCCAGCCCCCCCGGTCTTCTCTGTCCCCACGCTCCTGCCCCTGCTTTGTCGGACGCTCATCCCCGAGAGCTGGCCCCAAGGACAGTCAGGGGCAGAAGGAGAGGACATGGAGGCCGTGCCCTTTGCATCTGACGCTTCCTCGCTCCGTCTATGCCACATTCGTTGCACGCACCCCCACGCCTGCCTCTGTCGGCATCCACACCTGCGCCTGCGAAACCTTGGCGGACGTGGGACGGTCACCCAGGGGGGCAGGGGCTGTGCCGACAGTGTGGGTTCAGAAGTCAGTGTGCAGGGGCGTAAACCCACAGCCAGGCAGCTGGACCCCCGAGGCCCAGGCGGGCGCAGGAGCAGACACTGGTCACCTCTGGTCCTGCTCCCCGGTCTGGGCCTTACCGAGTCGCAGGGATGTCACACCACGGTGGATGAAGGAACAGTGGTCTTGAAGTGCCCGCTGCCTCTCTGTCCAGAAAGTTCTCTCCACCGAAGACCCGTTTTAATCTCATATCTCTGCTCTCCCTGAAACCCTCGGGCGAGTTGAAGAGCCACAAGGCACGTCTGACTTGACGTGGATCCAGCTGGGGGGGGACCAGATTGTTCTGCCTCTCACCGTGGACTCTTTGCTTCGGTTCCTTTTCCTGCCAACTTGTCTAGTTTGTGCAGAAAAGTTCCTGTGGCCTGTCCCAGCCCAGCCTAGTCAGCAGGTCCTGGTGCGGGGACCCAATATTTAAATGAACCCTTAGGAGCTTACGAGGTCACCCGAGTTTGCTGACAAGTACTTCTGGAGCTGCCTCCAAAACAGCCAGAGATTTCTCTTCCTTTCTCCTGGCACGTCAGCTCCCTAAGGCCCACATCGCCCGAAAGACGCACTCGCACACTCCTTTGAACACCTAACGAGCATAACTGAGCCCTTCACAGGTGCCAGACACGGTGGCAGGGGAATAGCCCGCGCCCACTGCCCCCGGGACTCGACCGGGCAAATCGGAAGATACGCCACATGCTTCACTGGAGCTGGAGGCCGAGAACAGAACCGCGGCTGGGACCTAGGTCCCTGAGGTCGGGCCCAAATCAGGGGCATCAGCGTCTCACTGCCGACGGCCAGCCCTGTCCCTGTCCCAGTGCCTGCGCCCGGCTCAGCAGGCTTGCAGTTCCTTCGTCTTCAGTCTCAGAGGTGGGGGGATGCACTGAAGCCAACCAAAAAAGCAGAGGAAGGACCCCAACGTCGGTCATTCTCCACTGGACGTGGACTGCCTGTGTGACCCAGGCCCAAGGACACCAGCCTTGTATTCCAGAGGAAAGGCCACCGGCAGCTGCGAGGGGTCACGGAGAGGTCAGGGCCCGGCTGAGGTCTCTGTGCAGTGTGCAAGCTGGAAAAGGGAGCTGTCCTCACACCCACTCAGGACCCAGACGGGGGCAGACAGCCGGCTCCTGCGTGTGTCAGCCTCGGGAACAAATCCCGCTGGAGCGACACCACTGTCCCCGACAGCCTGGCGATGGATGAGGGCTGGCGTGTTTCGCCGACCCCTTCCGCATTCCTATTTCTCGAAACAGAGCCTGTCGTTTCAGAACATCAGCACTTGACAACAGCTTACTGTGAGGGTGCCATGGCAACAGCCACGCTTCTCCGTGTGTGTGGAACCAGAGCCCGAGGTGGCTGCAGAGCCAGAGAAACCGTTCGGGACAGGGAGACGTGTAAAGCACCGGGCAGGAGGCATTCCGGGCCCTGCAAAGGGGCCGAGTCGGTCTCTCTCCTCTGACTTCTGTGCCGGCGAGCCTTGAAGGGCGGGCAGCGCCCGAATCCGGGCACTGGCCTGTCCGAGTCACCCTGTCCCTGTTAGTCCAGCACCCGAGCATTCTTTCCTGGTGACGTGGCGGACGTGTGCGGAGGCCTAGCTCAGAGTGACAGTTTGGGGGGACGGCTGCCTCGGGGCCTCGCGGCTGTGGCCGACAGCCTGCGTTGCCCGGTGAGGAGGTTCGATTAGACCCGCAGTTTCTGGATCTGGTGGTGCCCTAGTGGGCGGGGGGGTGGGGAGGACGGAGGGAACACAGACCCCAGACACGAGTTCAGGGCCACTGACTCAGACTTGGAGGGAGGGCCCGGAAAGCGCTGTCCACCTGCTCCCTGGTGATACCAGTGGAGGCTGGTGGGCCCCGACCCTGAGAAGCTGGGCGCGGCTCCCCGGCGCCGTCCCAGCTCTGCAGGCTGTGCCTCCAGAGTTCCCAGCCAGGCTGCCCCTGTCGCCCCCTAGGGGCTGCAAACAACCCCACAGCCACCAGAAAAACCCACCCCACTCACACAAACTCTTGGCCCTTCCTCCGGAGACGCTTCAGGCACCGAGAGGCCTGAGAGTCAGGTCCACTCGGCGAGTGAGCCCTCTGGTCCTTCGGTCCAGTGTGGGCAGTGGCCGTCGGCCCCGCTGTCAGATTGCTGAGTCATGGGGACTCTTTCCAGAACAGCGCACGGCCTCTGCGAAGCCCCGAAGCTTATACTCCCTCACTCAGACACGCTCCCCCCCAGGCCGGGAGCCGTGTCCCACCTCTGGCTGTGTGAGCTGGGTTCTGCAGGGGGACGAAGGCCGGAACGGTGCGGACCTGAGATAGAAGCTGGACAAAGGCTCATAAATCAACCAGCCCAGGGTTCCGAGCCGAGCGAAGCGATCTCCCAGTCACCGGGGAGAGCGAGGTTTATGCTGGGAGAGAGAGAACAGTCAGCTGATACCCTCTCCGCCCAGGCCTCCAGCAGCAGGGACGGGGCGAGGAGGGAAAGCACCCTTGAACGGGGCGTTCTGGGTCCTCGCCGCCGTCTGACCGAATCTCCCCGAAGGCTAGCAGTGCGGGCAGAGGGGCTCTCAGAGCTGATGCCTCGTTAAAACCAAGGGAGGAAAGCTTTGGCAGAGGGAGCTGGCGCCCCGAGACACGGCGGGGGGTTGTTGCAGACGAGGACTGGCAGACACCTACTCCATTCGATGTCAGGGTGTCAGGCCAGCACTGGGCCAGCCCCACGCTGAGCAAGGAAACACCCCGCGCCCCACATCCGAAGGCAGGGAAGACTTCCGGGCGCAAAGGCCGTTCCAACAGTGAGACTTCCCCCCAGAAACAGTGTGGAGGGTCAGCCCAGCGCAGCAGGAAAGACGCACAGGAAGCCCGGGCATCGTAAAGAGGTCAGTTCTCCTTCATTTACGCATTTAATTGAATCCAAACAAAACCAATCACGCAGACCTCCTCTTCTCCCTTCCCTGGAAGCCGGCAGGCAGGCGGATTCCAAAGCCCGTGTGGACAAATAAACAAGCAGGGATCGGCAGAAAGACTCCAAAAACGAGGAGCGGTGGAGAGTGCTCGGGCCCAGAGATGCGCTCGGGCGTTACGCCAGCTCAGTCGCAGAAAGCTCTCGGAGGAGGCGAGCAGGCGGGCCGCAGCACGCATCCTGAGGCCAGCGATCTGCCTGATCAGTGGAAGCATCCGCGGTGGCGGAGGGGGTAGCAGCGCCGGAAGCTGCACAGCAGAGTCCATCCGTGGGGCTGTGGACACAGAGGCTGGTGCGAGACAAACTCCCTGTCTGTGGGCGGAAACCTGCCGAGGTCACCACAACCGCACACGCAGGCACTCCGCTCCGGGGAGTTCCGCCCGCAGATCGAAGCGCGCAGGTACGAGCGCCACTCACTGCCGCGCACTCATATCAGGGAGTGCAAGCGTTGGTCAACAGGGCGCTGGATGAACAACGGTGCGGTCCCGGGGCGGGGAGCTCTGGTGAGAAGGAAAGTTTGAAAAGTTCTGCTCTAAGACACTGCTCAGTGACAACTGTCCGTGATTTTACAATCCCTGATCTCTCCATCTCAGAGAACCAAGCAGAGCGAAGCTTCCTCGCTGCGCCCCCCAGCCCGCCCCCTTCCAGGACCTGGGCCGCCTGGGCAAGGTCTCTGGCACGTCTTCCAGGACAGCGTGGGCCGAAGGAGACCCTTCTGAGACCAGGCATGCGTGGCCACAGACGGAAACAAAGGGCGAAGTCCCCACCCTCCTGTGTGACTGTCACTGTCTCTCAGTGCCTGGAGACTTGCCCTCTGCTTTGTGTTGGCACTGGTGGGTGGGACGGTTCTGCCCCGGAGTCCCACGGAGCCCTAGACCGCTGTCCCGGGTGTGCCCGGGTCTCAGAGCCCTGGGGGGGGGGAAATCCCCACGCCCTCGGCCTCACCTCTGACCCCGAGTTGTACGGCTGGGTCCGCGTTCCAAAGCCCACTGCCCTGCGAGTCAGCTTTGCAGCTTCTGCTGGCCTGGGCCGTGGTGGGTTAGACTTTTCCTTACGTGTTTGCTGGTTGGTTTGAACTTATGGGCTGGGAGAAGGACGCTTCGATCTCAAGAACGGCACCATGACCTGAGGGTTATTGTGGGGGGGAGGAGCAGGGCTGGACAGAAGTGACAATTTTCTGTATATTCCTAAAGTATTATACCTTTCTGTATTTCCCTTAAAGAAATCTCTTGTTGGCATTTTAAATTTCTAAATGCATGTATTTTTTCACTTTCACTTAAGTTTGTTATTTTTGTCCGGTTGGGAAAGAAGAGCATTTTGATTTTGGAAAGTCTGGACAATCCAGAGAAACATTAAGGGGAGTAAAAACCAACCACAGCCCTCGGTCCAAAACGTAACATTTTGTTCTGTTTCCTTCCACTCTGCCTGCTGTGACAGGTGTTTTCTTGCTCATCTCGCTCCTGTTTCATTGTGACAAGAAGGACAGTGATGGAGCTCCCTCCCCGGGGGCAGAGGATGAGTCAGCCAAAGTGACACAGACAGAGACAGAACGTGACCATCTCCAGGGCAGCGGGGACTCCAGGCAGAGCGGCCTGAGCCCCGGCCACCGTGGCTGCTGCCTGGGGCCCCGGGGCCCACACCTCAGCCTCCGCAGCCAGCGGGCCTGGCCGCCAGGGCCCTCCCGGGCAGGATGGTGTCCCCCTCGGGGTCGGAGGTCCTGTGTGAGGCCCCGCAGACACAGGACACACGGGCTCCTTTCGTGCGGGGAGAGACCGGGACTGCGGGGCCAGGCAGCGTGGCTTCCAGTTCCGACCGAGCCGCCCGCAGGGTTAGGGCCTCCCGGTCTTCGCTTTCTTCCCTGTGCCGTGCGGCCGCTGGGACCCCGAGGTGGTGTCGGTGGCTTAACAGGCACGGAATGGACGCCAGCTGCTGCCTGCGTGGCGGGTCCTCCAGTCATCGCTTGTGATTTCGGTTTCACGCCCCATTCTTCTACGTCCTTGTCTTTTAAGCAAATTCCTTCTGGAATTACAGACTCCCAAACTCCACTGGCGTTCACCTAAGAGTCCAAATCAAATTCTCCCTGCC
>CM052551.1:43562056-43578284 GCA_028533065.1 Trachops cirrhosus | reverse complement strand
CAACAAAACCCGAGTCCAGAAGCTCGTTCTGGAAGGAGAAGGGCCTCGGGCTTCTCCACTCACTTTAGTTGTGCTCACCACAGGAAAAAAAATTTTTTTTTAACATCTCGGGGAGGACCCTTTCAGACACTCCCTCCGTCCACGAGGCTCCATGTTTGGGGTTTAACAGCCAACGACTGCGCAAACCAGGAAGTTCCTTCTCCCGTACAGGAGCGAGTTCTTCACACGTGCCCGCTGGGACACAGCGGGAGCGTCCCCAAACACCGCACACGCGCCCCACCCGCCCCTGCAGCAACCCCCTCCCCGGGCTGCTCTGCACCGCGCATTTCTTGAAGCAGAAGAGGGTGCCCGGGTGCAAACCACGGGCGAGCGCCCAGGAGCACAGAGGCGTGTGCACCCGGTCACGCTCGTTAAAACGCAGACCCGGTCGGTTCCCGCCGCCTCCACCGGAGGTCGCGCGCAGCCCACAGGAGGCCGAGTGCACCGGGGCGCGCGGGGCGGCCGGAAGCCGCGGGACGAGGGTGGGAGCGGGCGCGTCCCCGGGCGCAGCGCCTGGTGACATCAGCGCGCTCCGCCCCTCGCCTCCCAACACCCTCAGCTCGCGGCCGGACCCTCCCTCTCCCACCACGTGTCCTCGCGCTCCCTCCCGAGGGGCCGCGCGCTCGGGCCGCCGGAGGGACGGCCGGGATGGCGCTGTGACAGCCGGGCCGGAGCTCTCGGCGCCCCCCGCGTCCCGGCCCGCGCCCCGGAGGTCGGCCCGGAGGTGAGTGCGCGCGGCGGCGCCGAGCGCGCGCGTGGGGCGGGGGCGGGGGCGGGGAGGCGGGGAGGCGGGGACCCTCCCCGGGCCGGGCGGCGGGGCGGGGGCCGGGGCTGCAGCTGCACGGCCGCCGCCTTTGTTGCGGGCCGGCGGGAGGCGGGCGGCGCCGGCGCTCGGCAGGTGCGCGGGGCCGGGCCGCGGCCGCGCGGGGGCCGCGGAGAAGGGAACTGGGACAAGATGGCTGGAGGGACCCCAGCGGTCCCGGGCGCGGGCGGCGGCCGGCGGCCAGGCCGCGGGCACCCCGCCTCCTACCCCCGACCCTCTGCCCGGGAGCCGGCGGGGAGGCCGCGGTCAAGTTGGAGCCCCGGCTCTCGGATCTGAAGCCTGTTCCGCGCGCCCCAGACCCCTCCCTGCCGCATTCGTGCGTCCTTTCCGGGAATATGGAAGAAGCCGACTTTGAACTCCAGAGCGATGTTTTCTCCGGCCGCCGGGGAGGACGCCGCCCCCAGGACGCGCCCTCACGGCGCGCCTAGTGCCTGCGGGTCCCGAGAGGGCAGGAGCGCGGCCCTCTGTGCCGGCCTCCTAGCTCCGCAGAAGAGGGCATTTGTGCCCAGCGACAGCGAGGCAGCTCCCCGGGGCCGGGCCCCAGTAGATTGGCGCACCCTGTCGGGTATCCCGGCGTCACCCCGCACTGTGTGTCGCTGGCTCCAGAATGACCATTTTCTGAGTGGTGGCCGTTCTGAGCCAAACCGCCCCCTGGTGCGGGAGCGGCCTGTAGGAGCGACCCGGCCCGGCAGGCGGCCTGTCTGCGCTCCGACACCTTCAGTGATTGGAAGCCAGCCTCCCTCTGGACCGCGGCCAGTTTGGGTGGCGCTGGCTCTGAGCATCCTGCCTTTCCCTGCGCGCTTCCGGGATGTTTGCTCATGCCGGTTGTGCCCGGGCATCTCTACAGAGCCAGTCTGGTCTCTCCCACAGAGTGCCTTTTAAATTTTCCACGTATTGATTTTAGAGAGGGAGAGGAAGGGCGAGAGACAGCGAAACATCGATTTGTGGTTCCAGGCATTTGCGCTTCCATTGGTTGAATCTCGAATGTGCCCTGACTGGGGATGGAACCTGCAACCTTGGTGCGTGGGGAGGACAGTCTGACCAACTGAGCTGCTGGCCAGAGCCCCCGGGAGCTTTTTAAATATTCAAAGGCCGCTGCGTGTGTTCTCTGCCTGCAGCCTTCCCTTACACCATGATTAAAGGTGCCCCCTTCGAGCCTCCTGGTGCCTGCCGGGCCTCCTCCCGGGCCTGACTGTTCCCTGCCTTTGCCCCAGCCCGGCAGAGCTGGAGCGAAGAGGCTGTGTGGGCAGACCCCCGCCCCCACCCCTTCAGGCCGGGAACCGCTCACACCAGTCTGACTTCTCCGAACGCATCCTGCTTGCAGACATGGAACCCTCAGCCTTCCCTCTGAATCTGACCCTGAAAGTGGAGGAAGGGGAAGAAGAGATTCAGAGCCCGGAACTGGAGGATGGCCCCACAGACACGCAGAAGGTCCGCATCTGCTCCGAGAGTGCCTGGGTAAGTCAAGGTGTGGGGGGCCGCGCAGCCGAGCAGCAAGGTCTGGGAGCCGGGCTTTGTGTGAAGCCCCCTCCACCCCAGGACGGTCGCAGGAAGTAAAAATAGCCCAGCCCCACTTGGGTGTTTGTGAGCCTGAGAAAACCGTGCTGGGGCTTTGAAAGGCGCTGTGGAAACTGAGCTGGTTACCTGAGCGGCCCGCCTGCCGGCCCAGGAGGCCAGGCCCAGCGTCTCCTGGACCCCACGTTCCCTGCACCCCGCTCACGGCCAGCCACGTGGTCGACACCACTGAGCGTCTGCTGACTTACATTGAGGAAAAGGTGCTCTGACTTTCGTCAGGTGGTGAGGCAGCCTCTCCGTCCAGGACAGCTGAGAAAGGCGTCAGGGTGTCACAGCAGGGTACAGGCTGCGCCCCGAACACAGTAGAGAGAAGTGGGGTCTTAGAGCCAGGAGGCAGCGTGAGGGGTCCGTGGAGGAAGAAGTGCCTGGGGTGGGGGGGGTTCTTGCTGAAGGCAGCCCAGGGCGCTTGGGTGTCCAGGGTCCGGTGAGGGTTCTAAACTGACTTAGCAGGATTCTCCCTAAAACTGAACCAGGTAGGCTGAGCACAGGAGGGGACCTCACTGGGAAGAGGGTGAGGGGCATCCTGACCAGGCGGGCGAGGAGAGAGCCTGTCACTTCCGACAAGACCTGGCTTCACGGGGCTGGCGTGGGGAAAGCTGGGCTCCCGACAGGCCTGGGCGGCGGAGGAGTTGGGGCGCGGCGGCTGGGAGTGTGGAGCACCCCCAGACAGAACAGTGGGCGAGAATGTGGGTTCACCCGTAAAAATGTCAGTGTGACAGACACAGTTACACTTTGGTCTAACTATTCACGGTGAACGGTAAACATTTTCAGTAGCAACAAGCTGGCGTCCCTGTTCTCTGCTTAGTCCTCTGCTTCTGGGCGTCATCAGCAAAGTCACCTCCTGTGGGTCCCGTGGCGTCTGTCAGTAGTCAGAGAGTCGTGGCGTTGCCAGGCCAGCGGCTCCCTTCCCACCTGAGGGAGCAGGGTGCAGGGAGCTGAACCTTTGCCCCGAGGATACACGTTTGTGCCGATTGGTCTTAAAACGCCTCCTGCGCTGGCCCCTTCCGGGTTGTGCGTACTGCGCGTGAGTGCCCTGCCAACAACGTGGGCTGAAAATGCAGCGTTACCCCCAGGCTGCAGTTCGTGGGCCCGGCGGAGGAGGCTGCACCTGTGCCTGCCTCTTCCGTGCTCGTTGCCCGCCTGTGCTCCTCCTGGCTCTGACCCCCTGCAGCCGGGGACACCCAGGAGGACCAGCGGAGCTCGGAGCAAGACCTGGAGGCCCCAGGAGGCCAAATCAGCCCGCGCAGCACATCTGGGTTTCAGAATGGTGGACCTAGGAGACAGGAGCAGGAAAGTGGGCGCCTGAGGCTGTCGGGACAGTGAGAACGGTACAGGGCGAAGACTGCTCCCCGGGGAAAGGAGGAGGGAAATGGCACAGTGCTGGGTGCTGTTGATGAGACAGGACCTCCCGGGTGGCGGAGTCGCAGGTCTGGTGAGGGAGACAGGGACGCCAGCAGAGGGCGGTGTTGGGTGTCGTGCTGCCGCCAGCTCCTGGGGCAGGGGTCGCAGTCCGGCAGGACAGCTCAGGACAGCTCAGGACAGCTCGGGAGGCTTCCAGGAGGAGGCGAGCCTGGGCCCGGTCCCGATTCACCGGCAGCCCTGCCCCCAGCCACTTCCGCTCCTGGGGACCTCTGTGGTTGTGCTGGGTGATGGGGCTGGGGAGTGGAAGAGCCTGCTGGCAGCGTCTTCTGGGTAGAGGCCCGGGTCGTAGGGGAGCATCTTCAGTGCCCAGCACAGCCCGGAAACAGAGAACCGTCTGGACAGAAATGCCAGTTGTGCCCAAGTGCAAAATCCCCGCTCAAGGGCATTAAAATAGGGGGCTCGAGTTCCAGGCATGCGGATGGCCCCAGTTCCCCAGTGGAAGCCTGGAGGGCAGTGCTGGGGGCAGGTCCGGAAGCCAGAACCTGAGTGGAACCTGAGAATCCATGCGGGAAAAGGAGTGAGAAGTGGGCGGGGCCGGGCCGAGGGCGGGGTGTGCAGGGCGGAGCTGGAGCTTTCTCCCTGGGCAACAGGGCCTCCCGAATCTCTGCAGCTGCAGCTGCCACCGCTGTGCGGCCCGCCAGTGTGCCTGGGCCCTGGAGGCGCTGGCCCTGCCGACAAGCCCTGGGGCACCGGCTGCTGGGCGGCGGGGCTGCGGGAAGAGCGTGTGGCTGGCCTGGGCCCGAGCGGTGGGAGGGGGCGAGGCCAGGAAGGGCAGCCAAGGTGGACCTCGGGCTGGGCTGCCCGGTGTCTGAGTCTTGCCCAGGGCTGCCCTGTCTGCCTCCCTTGTGCTCAGCCAGATAAAAGGCCTCTGTGGAGGGAGGGGCCAGTACAGCAGGGCCTGTACCGGAGCCCGGCTTGGTGACTGTCACCGAGGGCAGCTGTGCGGGGACTGTCTGAGCCGCGCTCTGTGTGCCCCTGGAGCATAATGTGGGCTTGTGTGAGGCAGCTCTGCGGCTCGGCCGCCAGCCTCTGGCCGCCTCGTCATTGCGCAGGCGCCCGGGTGGATGGCTGTCACTCGGCCCAGAGCGCCCTGCGTCCCCAAATGGACCACCCCTCTGAAACGGCAGGACAGCCAGCTCTGCGTCCCATGTTATCAGCGAAGGGAAGGGACTATAAATAGGTATGGTCCAGATCTGGAATTTCCTTGGGAGAGCGCAGGGCCACAGGGAGTTGTGGAAAAGCCTGGAAGGGGCGGGGACGCTGGGGGCGGGGCTTCGGGAAACTACTGGCGGGAGGTCGAGATGGGTGAAGTCTCAGGACAGCCTGAGACCCAGACGCGGGGCCCTCCCGGAATCTCACGAGTAGGGGGTTTTGTCCTCTTTTACTGCAAAGTCTAGGCACGCTTCTGTGTCACATAAAACATCACCGTCATTCGAGATGGTGCAGGTGGAGCGAGAGAAGGGAGATTGAGAGTATTTGCTAACAGCATGTTCAGGAGCCCAGGTTCCGCCCTCCGCGAGCTGGTGTCCTGGTGGGAGAGGTGGACACGAGGTCGCGTTATTCCTGGTGGGTGAGAGGACCTTCCGTGTGCTAAGTGCCACCTCGGAGGTTAGCCGGGGCGTGGCGGGGAATGGGACATCTGGGCTGAGTCCCGGACTCAGGGTGGGTGTTGGCCCGGGGGGAACAGGGGAACCTCCCAGAGCAGGAGATGTGTGGGCGGGGGCACAGAGGGCTCTGAGGGGGTGGGGTGGTGCAGGCCTGGCCACCTAGGAGGCCGCTGGGCTCTGCAAGACTGGAGTCTGGGGATCAGATAGTGCCCGGCCCCATGTCTGGGCTGTGTGTCCTTGGACAGAAAAAGCCCTCTCTGAGCCTGTCTCCTCCTCGATGAATTGAAGTGGTCGGGGGAACAGTCAGTGAGCTCCAGGGCACTCCTGGGGTGCTCCGGGTGTGGGGGCTGTGGGGGTGGGGAGTGCGGAGGGAAGGCTGTGTGTCTGAGTGACTGCTGACCAGGCGCCCGGGCAGCCATCGGCTGTGCACACAGCTCAGTTTCTAAGCTGGTGAGACCGTCACCATCGTCACCACCTGGGCCCTAGACGCAGCCTGGGATCAGCTTTGGGAGCAGCAATCGAAGGAGCCAGCCTGAAGGAAGCAGCCCAGTGATTCCTCACCGCCGAACGTGGAGACCTTTGGAGGATTTTTAGTGATCACAAGAAAAAAAAAGTAGTCAAGAGAAAAGCAAATAGTTGAATAAACAAGAGGAGGTTGGTGTGGGTGGCATGGCCGTCTTTAGCTGCCGGACGTCCCTCCCCAGTGGGGGACAAGAGGGACAGTCCTCTGTCCTCAGGGCTTCTGTGCCCGGGTCCCGTCTGATGAGCGTGCTCTGGAATGTTCTTACACATACAACTCTTTGTCCTGCTGCTTGTGCGCCTGGGACAGGCCGAGCGCCCTGCGGTGGCTGTCTCCTCACTGGCTGCTGTGGGTTCAGGGTTCGACACGAGGGCAGGGGAACCCCTGCGGTCCAGGCAGGGCAGCGATGTATCGAACTCACACCAAACCCAGCCCCGGCCGAGGGTCGTGACCGAGGGAGAGAGTGGGCTGGGATTTGGGGATGTGGGGCCCGCTCTGGGGGGGTGCTGGGTGTGTCCGAGTCCGTGTCCGGCTCTGGAGTGCGGGAGGGTTACCAATCCCCGGTGTGTGTGTGTATGGGGGGGCGTCCCCAGCCTGGAGCTCCGTGATTGGGGGCTTCTCCAGGTGCTGCCGTCCCTGCCTCCAAGCCAGTGGGGGCGGTAGGCCCGCAGGGCACGGGGACCTGGGCTCGGGTCCTCTTCCGCCTCTTGCGGCCTCACAGATGATGCCCCCGGGGCAAGGCCCCGCCCGCGGAGACGCAGGTGTGGGCCGCCTGCACGTGCCCAGTAGCCCCTGAGAAAGGCCCGCCCTGTCCCAGGTGCCGGCCCTCTTCGACGAGGTGGCCATCTATTTCTCCGACGAGGAGTGGGAGGTGCTGACCGAGCCGCAGAAGGCCCTGTACCGGGAGGTCATGAGGATGAACTACGAGACCGTGCTGTCCCTGGGTAAGGCTTTGTGTCCCCCTGCCTCCTGGGGGCTCTGAGCCCTGGGGGTCGCCGTGTCCCCAGGGTGGCGGAACCAACCTCCCTGTCTCCTGAACTTGGCCTCTGCACCCATTTAATCCCCCGTGTTGGACTCAGGCAGGGGTACAAGTATTGTGTCCTTCTACTCGGTGACCTGTGCTGCTCTCAGGACGGACAGTTCTCATCCGACCCAGGTGTCCCCATCAAAAAAAGCCAGACGTCACCTCATGAGATGTCGGCATGGGCCTGGGCCTTGTTGTCCCTCCTGCCAGCCTCAGAAGCTTGGGGACACACCCCCAGGGAGGCTGGCCCGCTCCCAGCCTGGATTGCCAGGCTCCCAGAATGTCACTGCAGGGATCTCCCGGTTGGAAGGTTCGCTAGATCACTGGCTGCTAAAGGCCACTATGTCTGTGGCCGCCAGGTCCGGCCCGCGTTCTCAGAGAGCCGTGAACTGCTCGGAGAGCAGTTCCCATCAGACATTTTCTCTAAGGGTCCCGAGCCCCTTGCCCCGTCTTCCGCAAATCTCCACAGTGGGAGGACAGGGTGGGGGCGAGCACCCTAAAGGACCAGCTTTGGGGGCGCTCCGAACCTGTGTCACTTCTCCGGACAGAATTCCCGTTCCCGAAGCCGGACATGATCTCTCGGCTGGATGGGGAGGAGGAGTCTCAGAGTTCAGACGCGTGGCAGCTCCAGGGAGGAAGCTTCGCAGGTACCGCAACGAAGCCGGTCCAGCGCCCGTCACGTGCGGGGCGGGGGCTTCACGAGGCGGGGGTTTAAGTTTCCCTGTTTGTTCTGTGGGGCGTGTGGGAGGGAGGCAGGGTGGCGAGGCAGGAGGATTTTGGGCTTTGGAGTTTAAAAAGTGCTGTGTGGCCTCAGGCACCTTCCTCGACCTCTCTGAGGCTCCATGTCTTCCTCTGTCCACTGTGGGTAAGACGTGTCAAAGTGTGAGCTCGAGGAAGCAAACGGAAGCTCGTGAGGCATCGGGTCCAAACCACACCAGACCGGCCCCACTTGCCTTCCCTCTGTGGGAAGGGTTGCAGATACGTCCCCGCCACCTCCCTGAACTGAGAACGCCTCTTAAACTTAGGGCGCATCTCGCAGCTGGTGACGTCTTAGTTTGGGTGAGACGTGGTCATTTCCCCAAATCATCACCAGTCTCTGTGACCCCCTCCCCGCTGTAAACACACAGCGGAACCCAGTTCTCTCGAGCACTGGTGTGCGAGAACCACCCCTCTGCCAGGGAGCTGCACCTGCTGGGCGAGCTCTCTGCTGTCTGTATTCTTGGTGCAAGGGACGGGGTGCAGCCCGTGACACAGCCGCACTCTGTACTGTGACGGTGGTGCGGGTTGTGTTTCGCTTCTCATCCACGTAAGAGTTATTTTGACCCAGATGTGGCCCCCGGGTTTCGACATGGCCCAAGCTCGTACCTGGGCTCGGTTCCCAGCTCTGCCTCTTTCTAGCTCAGCTCCCACGATGCCCTTAACTTCTGTGGCCTCCTCCGCAAAGCGGGGGTGGTGACCCGCTAGGCGGTGGCATCCGTCACGAAAGTGATGGCCCTGAGGGACCTCCGGTGAAGGCGTTCTCGGTGGTCCCACCGACAGAGTCCGGGAACAGGCCAGACGTCACTGTGCTCACCGGCGCTGTCCCCGCCCCTCCCTGTCTGTCTCCCAGAACACGAAGAAGCAGACGTCAAGCCCCCGGACTGGGCCGGCCACATGCACACCGCGTCCCCGTTCCCGCCGCCGCCGCCGCCCCTGGACGGCTTCGGCCTCCGCCTGCCTCGGGACATCGCCGACCTGCCCGAGTGGGGCGAGGGGTACCCCTTCTACATGGCCGTGGGCTTCCCGGGGTACGACCTCTCGGCCGACGACCTGGCCGCCAAGCTGCAGTTCAGCCGGGGCATGCGCCGCAGCTACGACGCGGGCTTCAAGCTGATGGTGGTGGAGTTCGCCGAGAGCACCAACAACTGCCAGGCGGCCAAGCAGTTCGGCGTGCTGGAGAAGAACGTGCGGGACTGGCGCAAGGTCAAGCCGCAGCTGCAGAACGCGCACGCCATGCGGCGGGCCTTCCGGGGCCCCAAGAACGGCCGCTTCGCCCTGGTGGACCAGCGCGTGGCCGAGTACGTGCGCTACATGCAGGCCAAGGGGGACCCCATCACCAGGGAGGCCATGCAGCTGAAGGCCCTGGAGATCGCCCAGGAGATGAACATCCCGGAGAAGGGCTTCAAGGCCAGCCTGGGCTGGTGCCGCAGGATGATGCGGCGGTACGACCTGTCGCTGCGGCACAAGGTGCCGGTGCCCCAGCAGCTGCCCGAGGACCTGACCGAGAAGCTCGTCACCTACCAGCGCAGCGTGCTGGCGCTGCGCAGGGCGCACGACTACCAGGTGGCCCAGATGGGCAACGCGGACGAGACGCCCATCTGCCTGGAGGTGCCGTCCAGGGTCACCGTGGACAACCAGGGGGAGAAGCCCGTGCTGGTGAAGACGCCGGGCCGGGAGAAGCTGAAGATCACTGCCATGCTCGGCGTCCTGGCCGACGGCAGGAAGCTGCCCCCCTACATCATCCTGAGGGGCACGTACATCCCGCCCGGGAAGTTCCCCAGCGGGATGGAGATCCGCTGCCACCGCTACGGCTGGATGACGGAGGACCTGATGCAGGACTGGCTGGAGGTGGTGTGGAGGCGGCGGACGGGCGCCGTGCCCAAGCAGCGCGGCATGCTGATCCTCAACGGCTTCCGGGGCCACGCCACCGACTCGGTGAAGAGCTCCATGGAGAGCATGGACACCGACATGGTCATCATCCCCGGCGGCCTGACCTCGCAGCTGCAGGTGCTGGACGTGGTGGTGTACAAGCCGCTCAACGACAGCGTGCGCGCCCAGTACTCCAACTGGCTGCTGGCCGGCAACCTGGCACTCAGCCCCACCGGCAACGCCAAGAAGCCGCCCCTCGGCCTCTTCCTGGAGTGGGTCATGGTGGCGTGGAACAGCATCTCCAGCGAGTCCATCGTCCAGGGCTTCAAGAAGTGCCACATCTCCAGCAAGCTGGAGGAGGAGGACGACGTCCTGTGGGAGATCGAGGGCGAGCTGCCGGGCGGCGGGGAGGTGCCCGTGGAGGGCAGGGCCGAGAGCCGCTGAGCGCAGGCGCAGCTGAGGTAAGCGTCGGGGGTGGGCGCTCGGTGCCCCGCCGGGAGCCTGTGTACCGTGCTGCAGGTGGTGACAGGCGGTCGGCGTCGGCTCCTCCCTGGGAAACTCCTGTGTGCACTTTGCTCCATGGCCCGGCCCCGGGGCACTCGTGAATGTTCACATAACGCCAGCAAGGGGTCACAGCCAGGGCATTTCACGTCGGCACCGCGCTGCCGAAATTACTCGGCCCTGAAGGAGCGTGGTCTGCCTGCTGCGTCGACGAGGTTTTGTCGGAAAAGCCCACGTTTTGTCCCCATTGTGAATCGGGGTGATCCTCCTGGAGCAGACGTGCTGTCTGTCAGACCCTGATCTCGGGGCTCACTCCTCCTGGGTGGTCTTGCCTGGGAAGTGGGGGTGTCGCCCACGCTGGCTCTTCCCAGTGTTTTAAAACATCGTGGTGCTCTTCATCGTGACCTTCGCGGGGACTGAGCAATGAGCATAATTGCTTGCAGCCCTTGGTTGTCTGAAGGAAGGTATTTTTAAATTGCATCTTTGTGCCAGAATAACAACAACAGAGGGTGCGCGTCTAGGAGTGGCGGGCAAGGGTGGGGGTAGGGGCTGGCCTGCGGGGCCCGGAGTCGCGTGGAGAAGGGAGACGGCTGAACCGGAAGAGGGGTGGGGGTTCTCCCGGGGAGGACAGCAGGCGCCCCCACCCCCGACCTTGAGCGAGAACAGCCCGGACAGCGGGAGACACGTCCACAAAGAACAGGAGACTCACGTCGCCCCCTCGTTCTCGTCCCTCCAAACGGTGTTTGTTTGGCAGGCAGAGCCCGCTCCTCCTTGGACAGGGGGCCGAGGGCTGCCTTGAGTCGGCTTCCTGTTAAAGTGTGATCGGGTGCTCCCGTCTCTCGGCTTCTCCCTCCAAAGCACACGCTGAGCGGAGTCTTGCCATCCCCCCGAATGCTGTCCAGGGGGCCTCGAGTCTCCTGCCCTGCCCCCAAGGCACGTCCAGTTCATGTTGCTGAACCTCGTGCCACTGTGGGTCCCTAGAAGGGCAGAGGGCCAAGGAGTTCTTACCAGGACAGTAGAAATCACCAAGACAGTAGAAATCACCAAAATTGCTTTTTTTTTTTTTTTAATCAGTGAGTGGTTGCCTCTCACATGCCCCCTACTGGGGACCTGGCCCACAACTCAGGCATGTGCGCTGACTGGGAATCGAACCAGCAACCTTTCAGTTCGAAAGCTGACGCTCAATCCACCGAACTGCAACCGGCCAGGGCATTTTTTTGGTTTTGTTTTGTTTTGTTTTGTTGTTTTTGTTCCCTGCCCTTCCCCCACCCCCGGATGTGGCCTCCCTTCTCTCTCAGCACGTCCTGCCGCCGTTGGGGGTCAGACTGTGACTTTCGGTGGGTGTGACCCCTTTCTCACTTTACCTTTTGTCTCTCCTTGTTAGATACCATTTTTGTGCATTTTTCATTTCCAAGCTCGTTGCCGCCTTTGGAAGGACTGGGTCAGACACTGCCCAGTGGTGGAGAGGGAGAGAGTGAAGCTTAGCTGCCCCGGTGCACCGAGGCCCTGATAGGTGTCGCCTGCCCACCGGGCCCGTCGGGGTGCCCAGCACTCTGTGCAGGTGACCCTTTCCCAGCCGAGGAGTCAGAGCCGTAGACAGGGCCTCCGGGGGACCCAGGAGACCGGTGGCATGGCACGGCCGCTTCTCATCGTTGGCAATCTGACGGATGGAAAAACGACGTTTGCGGAAAGTCAGACGCTACCTAAACCCCCGGGCTCACTCACACGTGGGTTCTCTCTCTTCCAGCACACGCCGCTGCGTTTGAAAGGGCGGGAAGGAAAGCCCACGGGAAGACGGCCGAAGTGTGGGCGCACCGGGAGCGGCCCGTCTGGACGGCGCCTCGCCCCGCTGGGCGCCCTGCCCCACACCCGTGGGCTGCCGTGAGTCTAGGACCCTTCACTTCGTCCGCGACGCGCTTAGGAAAAGAAACTGCTTCTGCCCCATTTCTCGTGGTGGCGACGCGTGCGTCCGCCGGAAGAAACCTGTAAATATGATGAACGGAGGCATTTCCTGGAGAAGAGACCGCTCGTTCCGCACCGGCTTCACTCCACGCCCCGCCACCGGCACCCTTTCTGGGGGGGAAACCTCAAGCCACGGTTCCCTTCTGCCTTTAAAAAGCTTCCAGGGCCAGAGCCTGCCCGTCCCCAGCAGGGCAAGACTGCGGAGGCCACGCCGAAACGCGTCCGGGGTGCACTTCACCCGTGTCCTCTTTGAGAGGAAGGGGGCGACAGTGACGACGGAATGCAGACATCCCGGCCGGGGCCGGCCCGTGGCTTTTCTGCAAACAAGCTAGGTTCCTAGGAACCCGGGTTCGTGGAAACGGTGCCGTGTTATTTATCTTCGCGATCAGGTTGGCAGCTACACTTTCTCCGGGCCTCGTTGAATGGCCCCGTTTTTCGTTACGGTTCTGTTTCACGACCGGGCAGCACCTGGCACACGGACGCCGCGGTTCCTCAGAGGTCAGCGCAAGTGGCCCGCTGTCCACGTGGTGCCAGCCTCCTCGCCGCCTCCGGCGTTTGTTTTCTTCGTTCCTTTGGCGTGTTGACCGCGAGGGCGGGGGGAGGGTTTGGGTCTCCAGCCGCAGCTGTTTCGAGCCTCGAACCTGCCCCCATCAGGAGAGGCAGGAGGCCTCTGAGTTTTCACACTGTAGCGACCTGCCTTCCCCCGTGGATCGTGGATCCGGTGTCGTGAAAGCATTCCTTCGAAGCTACCGGCGCTACAGAAGGCGGGCCAGAACCTCCCGGACAAAGCCATCGCCAGAAATGCCATTCCAGTGCCAGCTCTGGGGACAGGCCTCCGCTGTCCTTCCATGCACCCTGCCCGTGCGTGTGCGACGCAGTTCTGGGCATCTCGACACACCTACTTCTACTCAGGTACTCATTTTCCTATCGGTGAAACACCGCCCTCCTTTTTTAAAACCGGCTTTCCTCCACACGGGGGAGTGACACTGAATTCCTGGTATCGGAGTAACTGTCAATATTGGAACCGTTTCCCAAGCTGGACTGCGTGCCTCGTCATCTCGAGTGGCATCTAAACCCAGCTCCTTGGCATTCCAGAAGTTTCCATTCCCTCCAGTTCCACTTAAGTCATCCTCTGTGTTCCTGGCTGTCCCCACTGCTGTCCTGTTCGACGGGCTTCGGGGGCGTGAAGGACCTTTGATACCTGACACTGGGCGCCCGCCCTGGAGCCGCGTGGTCTGGCAGAGACGAGCAGAAAGCGGGGCCCACTCCTGACGCGTCCCTGGAGGGGCGGCTCTGCTCTCCGGGCCCCTGGGCGCCTGCTTCCGCTGACTCCATTCCGACCTCTGCCCGGCAGCCCTGCTCCGAGGGGCAGCCGTGGCCCCGGACCGACACTCGCACACGTGGAGACGTAGCCGCGCTCCCCAGTAGGTAGGCACTGACCCCGACAATAAACTTGGATAAACGGGAGCACAGGCTGTGGCGCTTTTCTTATCAACACTTATCTGCTCGTGTGGTGATAAGTCACACGTCAAACCACCCTGGTCCCCTCATTGTCCGTGGTACCAGCACGTGACCCCCTGGGGTCAGGAAGCTCTGCTCTCAGGGCAGCGGGGGATGGGGGTGGGTGCGGGGGGAGGCGGCCTGGGGAGCAGCACGTCCCCAGGGTCACACGAAGGGCACCGCAGAGGCACAGTAACCGTGAGTGAGTGAAGGCGTTTCTGGGGCGCTGATGGACAGAAAACTTGGGAACCCATTCCACACATTTCTTCGGGAAGGACAGCGTGAAACGCCGATGTCTGTGGGCCCTTCACGGCACGTGTTCTGTGACATGAGCCCCTGACAGGTTACTGTGCCCGCAGAGCCGGCAAGCAGTGGCCTCGACAAGATGTTCCCCTTTATATGCCGTCGGGATCAAGTTCCCATCCGACCTGTCGGCCACGGCACCTGCTCACCTCCTGGAGCCTTTCTGGTCAGGGGTCTGAGCCGTGGTGGGACAGGCCTTGACCGGCAGAGGACAGGGATCCCTCCGAGCCCTAACTGCCCGAGCACCACCAGCTCAGCGACTGAAGGGCTTCCCAGGCTTGTGCCAGCAGCCAGCGGACACTCAGCGGATTACTTTTCCCTTGTAGTCTCACGTGATTCCCAGGGCACAGGAGGAAGAGATGGCGCACCTCAGCCGGAACCTACTTGTTCATCTTTCTCGTCTAGAACATTCTTTTGCAACGTCTTGCTGAAGTCTCATCACACTGGGCTTTTCAGGTCTCTGTAGACGGCAACGTCCCTTATCGGTTTTAGTAAACAAACAGTTTTCTCCCAAAAGGTTTATTTGTCACATTTAAGGTACAGAATCAAATACGCAGATCCAGATACTGACCTGTCTGTACCTATTTGCACGTACACCAGTAACCCCCAGCGAGTCCCATTCTGACGCGGCGGACCCCGGACCAGCGCGGTTGGAATGGCGGCAGCGCGCACACGGGCTCCTGCGAAATACCGCGGCACGCACCCTCGAACCGCCAACGTCCGCAGCTGGGAGTCCAGACGCTTCCACGCCGTGTCACGTCGGGGACCGGGGCACCTGCGGATGTGGGCATCGGTGGGGGGTCCCGGACAGCTCAGTGTTGGGGAGTCACAAGTTACAGGCGAGTCTGTGGCTGCGTCGGGGCCGCGCCCCTCACGCCCGCACTGTTCAGGGCCGGCCGCACGTCCGGCAGCCCCCTCGAGGAAAAAGCAGCGCATCTGCGGCAAACAGACTCAGTTCTCGGCGACACCGCCGAATGCAGTTGTTTTCCCTTTACCGTCTGCACGGGCAGAGACACATTTCATGGGAATAGGGGGACGACCGCTAGAAATCAGCACGTCCACGTGGAGCACGGGAAGCATTCTGCGGGAATAATGAGCAGGCGGACCCGCCCATCACAGTCTTAGGAAACTCGAGTTAGGAGAAGACAGTTCACGAGGTGGTCCCAGGGTGTCGCCTGCCTGAGACCTTGGGCTGAGCGCCCCCTGCAGGCTCTGCTGGAGACTCGCGCGCACAGATGTGGTCCCCTGCGCAGGCAGACTTGTAGCGACGGCTCCACGTCTGCAACGCAACGCATGCTCGACGCCGCGTCTCTGTAGGAAAAGTCCCGTTTGCCCGGTCCCCATCAGTCTGGCAGTGCGGACAAACCCTGAAACCGCCCACTCTCCATCACCGGTGCAGGTGGGGGGCGTGCCTGCGGGTGGGCGGGGTGCGCCTGCGGGTGGGCGGGGCTCAGCAGAGCAGCAGCCCCTCCTTGGCGGCCAGGCGCTGCCTGTGCACCCGATCCTGCTGCAGCTCCTCGTGGTTTGGGTGCCAGAGCTTCGTGATGACCCTCTCGATGTTAAGGGCGTACACAGTGTGCGTGGGGATGACCTCCCGGTGCACCTGGAGCAGACACAAGTACCCTCAGTCACACTTCGAGAGCCCCAGACCTTGCCCACAGAAAACCCACTAACCCATGACCTTGGAGCCAGCACCCAGTGAGTCCCAAACCAACCACCGAGAACCCAGGAAACACCCAGGTTCAGAAACGGGAATGAGGGAGTGAGGGTGCTTTTTCCTTTTCTTTCTCTTGCTGGGAGGTGGGAGGCAGGGGGGTGGGGTTAGGAGGGACCCCTGGGCCCAGCGTTCGGATGAGTTAGGACGAGTGGCTTTCACAGCGAACAGTCCAAACCGGGAAACAAGAGGCCAGGAAGTGGGCCGGCTCCGAAGGAGCCGAGAGTTACCTGCAAAGCTTCGAAAAGGTCGTGCATGTTCACCGGAGGCAGGGACACGGGGAGGGTGTCCCCCGAGCAGGCCAGCAGCAGCGCGGCCTGCTGCTCCGCGTCGTCGGGGTGCGGGTGGGAGGCTGGGTTCTGGCCGGCACAAGGAGCGGAGAAGGCTGGGGGGCTGAGCACAGAGCGTTTCAGAAACAGTCCCGCGAGTTCGGAGGAGACACCCCAATAACAGGACGGGGAGACGGGGACTCACTCATTAACAAGCTCTTCCAGGGAAGTAGGGACCCAGTTATTCTTTAGCTGGTGCAGAAAGGAAGAGTCTGGGGTTTGCATTTTTAAAGGCAGCCCATCCGTCAGGCGGGAAAGAAAATGCAGAGGACTATTGACCC